>JAVJIF010013183.1:0-139888 GCA_038442645.1 Agave tequilana
AATGTTGACTTCAGAACAGAGAAAAAATCTGATAAAGATACCGGAGTCATTATTGAATCAAAAAGTGAAATGGAATCACTAACATGAGGTTCGGGATCACATCATGGTCAATTTTAATTTCAAGAAAGGGATAACTTGCTAGAATGTCCAGGCGACTTTCATAACTTGGAGTTTGGTCAAGTTCAGGTTGATATGATGAAATTGAAACTGGATTCCCAAAATGACATGATTCATAGGTCCAATCAGTAGAGTTAAGATATAAGGATCGGTCAAAGGTTGACAAGAAAGATCTTCCTCGCTCTCATCGATCAATTCGCTCGTAAGTGAGTCTAACCTACTGATAGGCCGGGTAACAGAATTTGGATTCGGAATCATGTCTTCCATACTCTTTGAAATTGGTTCTTCTTGAAAGGGTAAGTATGGAAGTTGATTTGGAAATTGTGATGAAATTGTTAGTCTATCGAATTTTACGGTTGCTGCTCAGACTCACGCAAGGGTTCCATACTCAAGTCCAGTATTGATCGTTGTACAATTTGAATCGGTGAGACTAGAAAAGATGAGTAGGACTCTTGAAAATTTGGTTGAGATGATGAGTCCAACATGTTTTGCATTCTTTCACAAAAAACTTCCAAACGCTTTTCTATCTCAAATTCTTCTTCAATTGAATGCTCTAGAAAAGGAGTATGTGGAGTTTGATGCAGGAAGGATTGTGAATTGAGCAAATTTTGAATTTGTTGTAGGGATTCTTCCATACTCCTTTCCAAATCAGATTTTTCTTCGGTTGGTGGAACAGGAAAAGGAGTATATGAACCAAAATCGGGGAATGAACTTTGTGAAAAATGTGGACAAGGTGGTTGAAAGTTGGACTCGGGGGAGGTAAATCCTCGTTGACCCTGTGAAGAGTTAAAATTATTTTGAAAATTATGGTCAAAAGATTGTGGGTACGGGTCATATGAAGTCGGATAATCCCAACCCGGCATATATGGTTGGTTCATGTTGTACATAGCCGGGTCGGAGTTATCCGAGTCACATGAGGTCGGGGTGAAATATGGATTCATATTATAATTGAAAGAATTGTTGTTGTTAAAATTCATATCACAATTTACAAAAAAAGAAAAACAAACAAACAAACAAACAAACAAAGAAAAAGAAAAAGAAAAAGAAAAAGAAAACAAGCCTATGCTAGGGTTGACTTAGACCTAGACGACTCCTAACTGGTTAGACTGTCCACGGGGGGGATATTGTCGGAATCTGACCACAAGTTAATCGGCTAGGTAGGGGCAAGATCAGTGGGAGGTATCCATGCCGGAGCAACGGGCCTAATTATGCCAAACCACTGTTCTTTAAGGTTTCGCCTCTCAATCCCCAACCTTAGACACCGATTTTACAAGAGTCAACTTCTAACAACTTTCCCCTTAGGTCAATCTCTTAAATGAGTTCGAGATGTCCTTAGGGGCAAACGTCTAGCAATTTTTATTAAGGCTTGGGTTGTGTGAGTGGGGAGGTAATTTTTGGGCTAAGGGAGGGTAATAACTTCCCCACCTTATGTTGTCTTGGGTTTTGCCCTTAAGTTTAATTCGTGCAAGTGTGCAATATAGATAAGGATGAACACAAAAAAGCGAGTAAATCACTGAAATGTTTGTCCTAACTATATGCAATGCAATATGTACACCTCCGTCAAGATCACAACAACACAAGAACAAAATACAGTATATTGGAATGAAAATTGACACGTGCCTAGATGCAAATGTCTAAACCGTTTTAAAGCATTCAATTTCTGAATTTTAGTTCTTAAAATTATTTACAGTGCACATGTAATATAAAAAAAAAATTAGCAGCAGAGTATATGAATGTACAAGAATTTACCCAACCACACAAGAGCAAGTGTGGACTTCTGCAACGCTAAAAATTTAACCTGCACACCAAAAACAAAGAAGAAAGGTTAAAAGGAACGTGAAATCAAACCGTTCCCATCCCCCACAATGGCGCCAAAATTTGATCGGAGGAAAACCACGTACAAAATATATCGTTTTGAAATTAAGATCTAAAGTGTGTGTACTTTGGCTTCCTCGATACTTCTGTTATAGCATAGAGGCTAAAACGAGTCGAATCCACAAGTACGGGAGGCGATAGACGCTTAACCGGTTGATTCACGTGTGTGTTAAAAGTTCTTCAATGTTTGAAAGAATGTAAAGAAAAGAAAAGAATGAATGAAAAGAGAAGTACGGTGAAACACGAAGAAGTGGGTGATTGGTATTCAATTCTGCATATTTTACCACATTATTCCCATGCATATTACAAATAAAAATATGATTTTTACTCATATTCTCTCTATTTTTACAGGTCCACATCTGAAATAAGAAAAGGCCCAAAATTCCTTTAATTAGCAATAATTAAATGGAATTAATTTCAAGCCCAAAAGAGAGCCCAAGATTGAACCCAGGATCTAGAGAATTCTACGCGCCAGCTCAAGATTCTAGAAGGCCACGTGGATAACAAACTCATAACAAACCTGTACCAGAAAATCTGGCCTGAACGGCCAAGATCTTGCCGCCAAATCCAGGATCTTGCCGCCAATTAGCGGCAGTTATGGGTCTGTTAGAGCCCGGGATTCTCTCCAACGACCAGGGCTCTAGATCCTTCTCTCTGAGGCTATAAATACAGGACCAGGGCTTTCACAAAAGGGGTTGAAGATGGAAGATAGTTGATAGAGAATAGAACTTGTAATTTTTAGGTTTTTTAGTGCTTTAGATCTTCTTCTTCCTCCCTAGAAATTCTGCAAAAGAGAGTTGTAAGAGAGAGAAAGCTTGTGTACACCAAGGAGTGACAACTTGTGAAGTAAGGATTGATCCATTCTCTTCTTCTCTACTTGAGCATTTTCTAGTATTACTTGCTTTCTTTACTTCTAGCTTTACTTTACTTGCACTTTTATTCATGCTTTGCTTTTCTTCTCTTGTAATGACTAGTAGCTAATTCTTTCTTACATGACTAGCTAAACCACTAACCTTGCTAACTACTAACTCATGGGTGATTGCTATCTTTAATCTTGCAAGTTGTATGGTCTTCTCTTCTCCGATGGGTTACTTTCATTGCTTGGCAAGTTCTTGTTGTAATTCCATATGATTCATGTGTGCCTCATTTAGAGCCTTGTCTTTAGAACAAGTGCCTTAATGGAACATGGAGATGGATCACCAAACATATGCTATTTGTTGTACAACTTCTTTACTTCCATTAATGAATGTTGTATCTTCTTCCTTAGCATCTCTTGAGTGTCGCTCTTTTGATTCCACTATTGAAAGTCTATCTTGTAGGCCTATGACATCCATGAGGCTACAAGACAAGTCCAAGAATGATCACCCGTCATCCAAGTGGGAAAGTAATTAGACCAACACACAAGACAAATCTTTGCCGATGAATCAACATGAGGCACGCATTCACCATCACGGAGTTTAGTAAGTTTTGGCAAGGTAGTAAGGTTAGCTAGTCATGGTTTTCTCCACCTTCAAATCTTCTTCAAAGTTTTCTTTCTTTTAGTTTTAATTCCAAAAGCAAATCTCTTCTTTGATTTCTTTTCATTTTTCATCATGAACAAAGCCACCCATTCTTTCATTTTCTTTTCCATGTTTTATTCATTCTTTTAAAAGACAAAGAAGAATCTTCGTTTTATATCTTCACTACCAACCGTAACGCTTCCATCGCAAGCTCTTGATTAAGAAAAAGTAATGTGTAGAGTATTAGCACAAATATGTACAAAGAGATGAAGGTTAGAATCCACCTTGGTGTTAAGTCCACTCCACAAATGTATTTAAAGATTGATTTACCCTTTCCAATCTCCGCTATAGCAATGGCTATACCGGGTCGATTCTCGAGGAGAGCTAGCGATAGAAGCGTTACGGTATGTAGTGAAGAAATGAAAACGAAATGTCTTCTATGTATTTACACAATTGCAAGAAGTAACATGAAAAGAAGTGATGGATTTGTGCATTATGAAAAAGAAATTAAAAGAATGAGTGAAGTGTATTGCAAAGAAAGACAAGCTAAAAGAAAGTGTTGGAAAACTTTTAGATGAGAAGGTACATGGCTAGCTAACTTCACCTCATTGTTAACTTGCTAAACTCAATGGTGATTGCAAGATTGCCTCATGTTGACTCATTGGCAATTAAAAATAACTTGCATGTTTGTTCAAGTGTTGTTTCCATCTTGAAGATTAGTGTTCTCTTTGTTGTTAGCTTGAAGCCTCATATTGAATCATAGGCTCTCTAAATAGATGTTCAATGATGAACTCTAGGTTTGGTACTCAAGTAGTGCTAAGTTAGAAGAATCAACATTCATTTGAAAATTCAAGACATAACTACAAATTAGCTTGAAGTAAAGAAGTTGTTCTTACTATACAAGTAGCAAATGTTTGGTGATCCATCCTCATGTTCCATCAAAGGCTCTTGTTCTTGACAAGGCTCTATCCAAGGCACACATGAGTCATATTGAGTCTTTAACAAGCCATTACCAAGGGAAAGCAACTATACTTCCTTGAAAATCAAAAGAAACTTAAACTATGCAAGTATTGAAACAAGCAATCATCCAAAGAGATAGAAGTTAGCTAGGTAAGTTATTAGCTAGCCATGCTATAGGAGTTTAGCTCTCCATTACACAAGTAACAAAGCTACAATTCATTATGTAAAGCAAAGATCTAAAGTAATTACAATGAACTAGAATCAAAGCAAGAAATTAAAGTAAGGTAAAGTAAAGCATACTAGAGTTTGCAAAGAGATGAATGGAGCTCTTTTGATTAATCCTTGGCCACAAGAATGTCACTTCCTTGGTACAAGCTCTCAAACAGCACTCTCTCTCTCACTTTGTTAAGATCTCTAGGAGGAAGAAGATGAAGTCTAAAAACCTAGGAGAAAACAAAAATACAAGAATTTTCCCTATTTTCTTCTCTCTCTTCTCTTACAACTCTCTCTTGCAATGATTTCTAGGGAAGAAGAAGATGGACTAAAGAACTAAAAACCTAGAGAAAAACCTATGAAAATTACAACAACTAACAATTTCTCCTCTCTTCTCCATTCAGTCTTTTCTCGCAGGTCAGGTGCAGATATTTATAGGCTGAGAGAGAAGCTTCAAGAGCCCTTTCTGTTGGCGCAAAATCCGGATCTCAACAACCTCCAAACTGCCGCGAGCGCGCGGCAAAATCCCGGATTCTGCGGCTCAATCTGGGCCGTTGAATCGGATCTTTCTGGTACAGTTCTGTTACGAGGTTGTTATCCACGTGGCCTTCTGGAACTTCAGTTGGCGCGCGGATCTCTCTGGATTCTAATTTCAAATCTTGGGCTTTATTTTGATCTTGGATTTAATCCCTTTAATTATTGCTAGTTAAAGTGATTATTGGGCTTTCTCTCATTTGAGTGTGGACCTGCAAATATATAGAGAAGATGAGTAAAAATCATATATTTATTTGCTAAAATGCATGGGAATGATATGGTAAAATATGCACATTTGTGTACTAATCACACCCCCACACTTATTCTTTTGCTCGTCCCGAGCAAAACAAAGAAAAGAAAATCTATACTACCAATTTTATTACACCACTTTCGCAGGTGACGCGATTGCACTGAGCGTGTGCAACAAGCCGTTAAACCTCTAGGTTACCCTAGAGGAGGAGTGTTGTCTCCTGAGGGTTTTCAGCGGATTACACCCACAAAATCCATAAAGAAAGAAGACAAATGTTAGTGTTTTGAAAACGCATTTTGAAAGAGAGACATGTTTCCGAACTATTTTTGCAAAAATATAAGTGATCTAAGGTCATAAGTCCACCTATAATCATTCTTTCTTAAACTTAGTCTCTATGCAAGATCTTGTCTTCAATTAAGGTAAGAATTCAAAATTGGATTGAATATTTTATCTTTCATAAAACCTAGATAGTATGCACACCGTGACAGTGAAGATTTCTGGGATTTCAACTCTAACCATCAAGCCATTTATTTATATATATTTATTTTCTTTTTTTTTATTCTTCCCTTAGTTTAGGCTTTCTAGTTTACCCTTGTAGCGAGCCTTTAATCGATGACTCCCAAACCAGACAGTCTTAGGGCACCAGATGAGAAAACATCCCTCGGGTTTAAGGTCTCGAGTAAAAAAGCCCATAAAACTAAAGGGGATTATTTATTTTCTTTACCACCGTTAGGCGTGAATAATCATGCTTCTTGAGGCACAATTCTCCAGCTTAATAGGTGATGTTTTATTTATTTATTTATTTATTTTTTTATTTTTTTATTTATATGACATTTTTGGTCTTTGTCTCCATCCCAAGAAATGTGTAAGTGTAAAGTGCATATTATCTAAGGCAAAAAATTCAAGATAAAAATATCTCACCAATTTTTCTTACTTAGCCTTTAATTTCAAACAAGATCTATTATTTCAACTAGGTTTAAGATGTCATAATTAAGGCTTTCTTAATTCCTAAGATACATCTTAATTTTCTTAAAAATCGATCTAAACTTTGTCTCTTATTTCAAAAAGTTTTTTTTTAAATTTTTTAATTATTTTTTTATTTATTTTTTTTATTTCTAAAAAGAAGTGTAAAAGAAAGAAGATCTAAAAACTCTATGTTATTTTTTTAATTATTTTTTTTTATTTTTTTATTTCTAAAAAGAAGTGTAAAAGAAAGAAGATCTAAAAACTCTATTTTTTTTATTTCTAAAAAGAAGTGTAAAAGAAAGAAGATCTAAAAACTCTATGTTAGTTTTTTTTTAATTATTTTTTTATTTATTTTTTTATTTCTAAAAAGAAGTGTAAAAGAAAGAAGATCTAAAAACTCTATGTTATTTTTTTTTAATTATTTTTTTATTTATTTTTTTATTTCTAAAAAGAAGTGTAAAAGAAAGAAGATCTAAAAACTCTATTTTTTTTATTTCTAAAAAGAAGTGTAAAAGAAAGAAGATCTAAAAACTCTATGTTAGTTTTTTTTTATTATTTTTTTATTTATTTTTTTATTTCTAAAAAGAAGTGTAAAAGAAAGAAGATCTAAAAACTCTATGTTAGTAAACCCTCCCCCACACTTATTTCATGCATTGTCCTCAATGCATCATGATATATGTATGCATGAAACAAAAATGAAGAGGGAAGGAAAAAATTACCTTAAGGTGGTGGTTCCGGTGGTGGTCTGATTGGTCCACGAAATATGGCCCAATCAACTTTACTTTGGGTTTTGAGGAACCCACCAAAAATATCATGAATATGACTCACTAAAAAGATAAATCCTTGAAAGATTTTTATTAAGTACATGACCCCCTCTAATTTCCAAATTTCTAAAATAATTTCTGAGTCAAATTTATCAAGATCCTTATCCCAGAATGGATTATGAAATGATAGAATGGTCGACTTGGACTCGGGATGGACAGAAACTAACACTGACTCAGGAAGGTGACTGAAATCAAGTAAAGGTTCAGGAGTCGAAGTGAGTTCATGAATTGGGTCCAAGTCAAGAAAATGAAGCTCAAATCCAAAATCATTTTCCCCAGATGGAATGTGACTATCTAAGATTAGTGATTCAAGTTCAGGAGGGTTGGGAATCAAAACTGACTCTAAAATGTTACTCAAATTGGGTAACAAAACAGGAGTTAATAATGATTCAGGTATTTGAACTAAATCACAAACTTGAGGGTCAAAGTCACATTCCACATTGAGTTCAATATCAAAAAATGAAGAACTTGCCAATTTGTCAATGGGATTTTCAAAAGCAATGAATTGGTCAAGTTCAACATGATCCTCAAGGATGGGTGATTCAATTTCATTATGAATTGAGACAGGATCCAAAGTTGACTCCGGGAAAAGATTGATGTCAGGTAAAGATACCGGAGTCATTATTGAATCAGGAAAAAGAATTGAATCACTAAGTTGGAGTTCAAGATCACATTCCTCATGTAGTTCAATTCCACAAAAATGAGAACTTGCCAATTTATCAATGGGATTTTCAAAAGCAATGAATTGGTCAAGTTCAAAATGATCATCAAGGAAGATTGGTGATTCAATTTCACAATGGATGGGTACTGGATTCAATAATGACTCGGGAAATGAAGTGAATTTATGTCACCGAAGTCATAATTGAATCAGGAAGTAGAATTGAATCATCAAGTGGAAGTTCAGGATCATGTTCATGTTCAAGTTCAATTTCAGTAAAAGGAAAACTTGCCAAAATGTCAATGGGATCTGAAGTTTGGACAAGTTCAGGTGAGTGTGCTGAAATTGAATCTTGATTTTCAAAACTACATGACTCTTTGGCTCGGACAGAATGGTTAGTGACATTAGAAATAGGATGAGAATGAAGAGTTTGGATCATCAACTCTACGTCACGATTACGAGTATTTTGAGTCTGAGTCAAGAATTCAAGCATCTTTTGACAATTCATTGATTCATCATTTTGTGGAAAAGATGAAGTGTTATTTTGGAATTGGTGATGAAATTATGAGTCAAAAATGTGTGGTGATGGAAGAATGGACTCACACAAGAGATCTTTACTCGTTTCCAAGGCAAATGGTTGTTCATTAGGAAAAGGTGGAAGTGAGTAAGACTCTTGAAAATACTGTGGAATTAGAGGGGCAAAGGTTTCTTGACGTTGTTGCTCAGCCCTCTGAAGATTGGCTTCTAAACTCCTTAGTAACTCAGATTTTTCTTCAATTGATGGTTCAGAAAAAGGAGTATAAGAAGCGAAATCGGGGAATGAATGTTGTGTATAAGGTGAATATGGTGGACAAGGAATTTGAGAATTTGACTCGGGGTACGTGAATCCCCAATGACTCGGTGAAGAGTTGAAATTATTATGGAAATTATAATTATTAGATGGGGGGTATGGGTCATATTGATTCGGATAAGGCCAACCCGGTGTATTTGGTTGGTGCATATTATAAAACACCGGGTTGGAATTATCCGAATAAAATGGAGTCTGTGTGAAATATGGATTCATGTTCGGATTGAAAGAATTATTATTGTTGAATTCCATATCACAAACAATCACAAACAAAAAAGAAAAATCAAACAACAAACAAAAAGAAAAGAAAAAAATCAAAACCAAGCCAAAAGAATGGTTGACCTAGACCTAGACGACTCCTAACTGATTAGATCGTCCATGGGAGGTTTAGTGTAGACGTAGACCACAAGTTAATCAGCCAGGGAAGGGAAAGGTTGGTGGGAGGTTTTCCATCAGAGACGTTCCTTAATTAAGTAACCAGCAACCTTCGGGCTTTCGGCCCTCAATCCCTTTCCTAGACACTGATTTTGCAAGAGTCTATTTCCAACACTTTCCCCCCTTAGGATAATCTCCTAGATGAGTCCGAGATGTCCCTAGGGCCAACGTCTATTTTTTTATTAAATTAGGCTTGGGTTAGTGAGTGCTGGGATGGTGGTTTTTGGGCTAAGGAAAGGGTAATGAAATCCCCACCTTATCTTATTTATGGGTTATGCCCTTAAAATTGAATTGTGCAAGTGTACAAGAGATATAACTAGGATACACTCAAAGCATGAAAATCAAGTAAGAGATGATTCCTAATCTACATGCAATGCAAAACGTACTTTGCCTCCAGCACTCTTCAACAGTAAAAGTAAATGAATTGAAAAGACACGTGCCTAGAAATGCAAATG
This sequence comes from Agave tequilana, assembly GCA_038442645.1. Lineage (NCBI taxonomy): Eukaryota > Viridiplantae > Streptophyta > Magnoliopsida > Asparagales > Asparagaceae > Agave > Agave tequilana. Next base: position 9,634 of record JAVJIF010013183.1, read on the forward strand.
TCTAATCAATTTTTAACTTTTCAACCAATTTTTTACTGTTGATTATTAGCAGATATAAGGTGAAGAATACAAGTATTAATTAATGCAGCAGCTAATTTTGCAAAGCTGGAGACCCTGCAGAAAGTTGGTAAGTAGTCAACTCAGGATTGCCGCAATTCTGCGGCAAAAACCAGAATTTGCGGCAAAACTGAGGGATCCTGGTCTCTGCTTTCGAGAGCAGAGGCCCAGGTCCACTTATATGTCACTGCAATGCAAAGTTTCCTGTTTCTTCAACCTGTAACCCTGCAACAGAGAAGAATATTCGTTTAGTTCTTCACTTTAAATCAAAACCGTTGCTCTCCCCGGCAATGGCGCCAAAATTTGATTAAGAAAAAGTAATGTGTAGAGTATTAGCACAAATATGTACAAAGAGATGAAGGTTAGAATCCACCTTGGTGCTAAGTCCACTCCACAAATGTATTTAAAGATTGATTTACCCTTTCCAATCTCCGCTATAGCAATGGCTATACCGGGTCGATTCTCGAGGAGAGCTAGCGATAGAAGCGTTACGGTATGTAGTGAAGAAATGAAAACGAAATGTCTTCTATGTATTTACACAATTGCAAGAAGTAACATGAAAAGAAGTGATGGATTTGTGCATTATGAAAAAGAAATTAAAAGAATGAGTGAAGTGTATTGCAAAGAAAGACAAGCTAAAAGAAAGTGTTGGAAAACTTTTAGATGAGAAGGTACATGGCTAGCTAACTTCACCTCATTGCTAACTTGCTAAACTCAATGGTGATTGCAAGATTGCCTCATGTTGACTCATTGGCAATTAAAAATAACTTGCATGTTTGTTCAAGTGTTGTTTCCATCTTGAAGATTAGTGTTCTCTTTGTTGTTAGCTTGAAGCCTCATATTGAATCATAGGCTCTCTAAATAGATGTTCAATGATGAACTCTAGGATTGGTACTCAAGTAGTGCTAAGTTAGAAGAATCAACATTCATTTAAAAATTCAAGACATAACTACAAATTAGCTTGAAGTAAAGAAGTTGTTCTTACTATACAAGTAGCATATGTTTGGTGATCCATCCTCATGTTCCATCAAAGGCTCTTGTTCTTGACAAGGCTCTATCCAAGGCACACATGAGTCATATTGAGTCTTTAACAAGCCATTACCAAGGGAAAGCAACTATACTTCCTTGGAAATCAAAAGAAACTTAAACTATGCAAGTATTGAAACAAGCAATCATCCAAAGAGATAGAAGTTAGCTAGGTAAGTTATTAGCTAGCCATGCTATAGGAGTTTAGCTCTCCATTACACAAGTAACAAATCTACAATTCATTATGTAAAGCAAAGATCTAAAGCAATTACAATGAACTAGAATCAAAGCAAGAAATTAAAGCAAGGTAAAGTAAAGCATACTAGAGTTTGCAAAGAGATGAATGGAGCTCTTTTGATTAATCCTTGGCCACAAGAATGTCACTTCCTTGGTACAAGCTCTCAAACAGCACTCTCTCTCTCACTTTGTCAAGATCTCTAGGAGGAAGAAGATGAAGTCTAAAAACCTAGGAGAAAACAAAAATACAAGAATTTTCCCTATTTTCTTCTCTCTCTTCTCTTACAACTCTCTCTTGCAATGATTTCTAGGGAAGAAGAAGAGGGACTAAAGAACTAAAAACCTAGAGAAAAACCTATGAAAATTACAACAACTAACAATTTCTCCTCTCTTCTCCATTCAGTCTTTTCTCGCAGGTCAGGTGCAGATATTTATAGGCTGAGAGAGAAGCTTCAAGAGCCCTTTCTGTTGGCGCAAAATCCGGATCTCAACAACCTCCAAACTGCCGCGAGCGCGCGGCAAAATCCCGGATTCTGCGGCTCAATCTGGGCCGTTGAATCAGATCTTTCTGGTACAGTTCTGTTACGAGGTTGTTATCCACGTGGCCTTCTGGAATCTTCAGTTGGCGCGCGGATCTCTCTGGATTCTAATTTCAAATCTTGGACTTTATTTTGATCTTGGATTTAATCCCTTTAATTATTGCTAATTAAAGTGATTATTGGGCTTTCTCTCATTTGAGTGTGGACCTGCAAATATATAGAGAAGATGAGTAAAAATCATATATTTATTTGCTAAAATGCATGGGAATGATATGGTAAAATATGCACATTTGTGTACTAATCAGCTCTCCCTGAGAATCGACTCGGTATAGCCCATGCTATAACGGAGATTGGAAAGGATACATTAACCATTTGAAATACATTTGTGGAATGATCAAAGCACTAAGGTTGATTCTAAACCTTATCTCTTTTACATAATATCTGTGCAATCTACCACACTAACCTTTCCCAATCAAATTTTTGGCGCCGTTACCGGGGAGAGCAACGGTTTTTGGTTTAAAGTGAAGAACTAAACGCATTTTTTTCTCTGTTGCAGGTTACAGGTGAAGAAACAGAAAAATAGCATTGCAGTAACATATAAGTGGACCTGGGCCTCTGCTCTTGAAAGCAGAGACCAGGATCCCTCAGTTTTGCCGCAGAATCTCGGCCCCAGCCGCAGATTTGTGGCAATGCTGAGTTCACTACTGACAAGTTTTCTGCAGGGTCTTCAGCTTTGCAAAATACAGCTTCTGCAATAATTCTTTTCTTGTATGCTTCACCATACTCCTGCTAATTATAATAAACAGTAAAACATTGGTTGAAACGTTAAAAATTATTTAGACATTTGCATTCTAGGCACGTGTCTTTCAATTCCTTTACTTTTACTGTTGAAGAGTGCTGGAGGCAAGGTACGTATGCATTGCATATTGACTAGGACTCACTCTTTGTTTGATTTAATTACGCTTTGAGTGAACCTTGTTTGTTGATATCGTACACTTGCACAAATCGAATTTAAGGGCATTACCCATAAAAAAGATAAGGTGGGGATTTTATCACCCTTTCCTTAGCCCGAAAACCACAATCCCAGCACTCACAATCCCAAGCTTCTAATAAAAACTGATAGACGTTGGCCCTAGGGACATTCCGGACTCACTTAGGAGATTATCCTAAGGGGGAAAAGTGTTAGAAATTGACTTTTGTAAAATCAGTGTCTAGGAAAGGGATTGAGGGCCGAAAGCCCGAAGGTTGCTGGTTACTTAATTAAGGAACGTCTCTGACGGAAAACCTCCCACCAACCTTGCCCTTCCCTGGCTGATTAGCTTATAGTCAAAGTCTACACTAAACCTCCTGTGGACGATCTAATCAGTTAGGAGTCGTCTAGGTCCAGGAATCCTAGAAGCTTGGATTGATTTTTCTTTTATTGTTTGTTATTTTTATTTTTTCTTTTTCGCTGGTGTGATCGGTGCACGTTGTTTGTAATTGTATATGCGAGAGTGGTTTCGTGATCCAAATTCTGCAAGACTTGTTAGACTTTCTACACTTGCACTTACACAACCACTTGACATTATGGAAAACAACGCCTCACTTCAAGATCGATTTTATCCGATTCGCACCTCCCTTCCATCTTGCATTCTTCTCCCCGAACCAAATGGAAATCACTTTGAGCTGAAACCGCAAATCATTAATACACTTCCCCGATTTCTTGGTCTAGAGTCTGAGGACGCGTACCTCTTTATTCGTGAGTTTGAAGAGGTATGCCAAATGATGAGAATTTCCCAACTGACCGAGGATGCTGTTAGGTTAAGGTTCATACCGTTTGCACTTAAGGATTTAGCTAAGAAGTGGCTTTACAATCTTCCCGTCAGTTCCATATCTTCTTGGGATGATTTTGTTAAGGTCTTTCTTAAGAAATTCTATCCTATCCACAAAACAGCCCTCATGCGAAAGAATATCATGCAATTCAAGCAGGAACCAAATGAACCTTTCTGGAAATATCTTGAGCGTTTCAAAGACCTTCTAGCCCTGTGTCCTCATCACGGCATAGAGAAATGGCGTTTATGCCAGATTATCTATGACGGTCTAGATTACCAAACGAAAACCCTCCTTGAATCCATGTGTCAAGGGGAATTTTTGAAGAAAGATGAACATCAGGGGTGGGATCTCTTTGAAACCCTAGCTGAGAAAACCATTCAGTGGGAGTCATGCCCTGATAAACCCACTCCTACCACTTCCAGAACTGGTACGCACTCCATAGAATCCTCTATAGCCGCAGAAGCCAAGATCACACAATTGATGAAGAGGATAGAACTGCTTGAGTTTAGGGGAAATTCTGTTGTAAATCAGGTCAACCCATTGCCTGTGATTAAACCGGGTTGCACCTACTGTCATGACCTTAACCATGTCTTTGAGGAGTGTCCTTTGTATCAGCCCCAATCATATCAGGAGAACTTGAATGCAGCATTTACCAGACCCTCATACTCCAACACTTACAATTCGGGATGGCAGAACCATCCAAATCTTTCGTGGAGTCAGTCTGGTCCTGAGCATCATAAACCACCACTTCCACATCCTTATAATGCTCAGTCTCACACATCCAGTTTCAATCATAATTCACTGTATGTTCATCCATCTCAAAGTCCACCACATTCACAACCATATCAGAACCCATCACACTATCAATCACAATTCCAGTCTCCATACACTCAACATCCACCCCAGAATAATTCAGAAATATTAGAGTTGAAGAAAATGTTAGAAACCTTTACAAAGAATTATCAACAGGATATGAATAAAGTTCAGGTCCAGATCGGGCAATTGGCTGAGAGACAAAAAGGACTGTTCCCAAGCCAGCCATTGCCAAATCCCAAACATCACTTCCCTTTGCATGAAGTGGAAGACACAGGACCCAGTCAATGCCATGCTATTCATATCCTGAGATCTGGAAAATAAGTAGACAATAAGGTTTCTAGTCAATCATCCCATCCAGTACCAAAGCCAATACCTTCTGTCCCAATGCAACCAACTTCTGACAAACCATCTTCTAGTACAGAGCCATCCACTTCTAAAGCCAAGGGTAAAGAAAAGGTAGATGAGCAACCCTATAAGCCTGTTGTACCATTTCCAAATAGGCTTAAGAATCCCAAGACAAATGCTCACATGGTGAAGATAAAAGAAATGTTCAATAAGGTCCAAATCAATGTCCCTCTTCTTGATGCCATACAACAAGTGCCATCATATGCTAAATTCTTAAAGGAAATGTGCACCAAGAAGAGGAAAACACAAGTCCCTAAAAAAGTCTTCCTAGCATCATCCATCAACGAGCTGCTCAATGGTCTAATTCCTGTTAAATACAAAGACCCAGGGAGCCCCACCATTTCATGCATCATAGGACAGACTACCATTAATAGGGCACTTCTTGATTTGGGGGCCAGCATCAATCTCCTGCCTTTTTCTGTGTACCAACAATTAGGGTTAGGCGATCTTCTCCCTACCCAAATGACCATACAATTGGCTGATCGCTCTGTCACTAGACCCAAGGGGGAAATTCACGATGTCCTTGTCAAAGTTGGGGAATTCATTTATCCTGTTGACTTTGTAGTCCTTGAAACAAAACCTGTGTCAAATTCCAATCAAAGGGCTCAAACTCCTGTCATTTTGGGACGACCATTCCTGTCTACTGCAAATGCCATAATCAATTGCCGGAATGGATCAATGAGGTTAACTTTTGGTAACATGACTCATGAACACAATGTCTTCCACACACAACCTCGTAAAACAAAAGATCAAACATTTGAGGTTAGTTTCATTAGTAACAATTGTGAGGAAGAAGGTGAAGATCCAAAAGATGAGTCACAATCTTGTGATTCTCTTATCCGAGTACCCTTTCAAAAGGGTAAAGTTGATTTGGATATTTTCATTTTCAATGAGCCAACTCTGACTGTATTCGAACCTCCGATTGATATATCCTTTGAAGACCTGTTTGCTGATGAGATCATGTGTCTAGATGAGTCAACTCGTGGTCAGCTAACTGATTGCACACTTCCGGATGTTGACCTTAGTTTTGAAGAATTGTATGGAGAGGAGCTGAAATTCCTTAACATTAGAAGTGATGAGATTCAGAGTGAGAGTGGTGATAAGGAATTTTTTAGTGAACAATGTGGTGGAATTAGGGTGAATGATAATAATAAACAATTGAATCTGAAATACCTAGGGCTAAAATAATTCAAACCGTTTCCCAACTGAGCTCACGAAAGCAGACGCACTGGAACGATGGGAAACGGGCCAGAGGAAAATGACCAAAAGCCTAAGTAATTGTTACACTTGTATATACTCTTTGTAAATAATTTTTTGCACTTTCTTGTAAATAAAAGTTTCTTACCTCTTACCTATTTCATGCATACAAATATCATGATGCATTGAGGACAATGCATGAGATAAGTGTGGGGGAGGGTTTACTAACATAGAGTTTTTAGATTTTCTTTCTTTTACACTTCTTTTAGAAATAAAAAAAATAATAAATAAATAAATAATATAAAAAAAATAAAAAAAAACTTTTTGAAATAAGAGACAAAGTTTTGATCTATTTTTAAGAAAATTAAGATGTATCTTAGAAATTAAGAAAGCCTTAATTATGACATCTTAAACCTAGTTGAAATAATAGATCTTGTTTGAAATTATAGGCTAAGTAAGAAACATTGAGGAGATATTTTTATCTTGAATTTTTTGCCTTAGATAGTATGCACTTCACACTTACACATTTTTGGGATGGAAACAAAGACCAAAAATGCCATATATAAAAAAATATAAAGAAAAAGAAAAAGAAAAAAAATATATGTGAATAAAGCATCACTTATTAAGCTGGATAATTGTGCCTCAAGAAGCATGATTATTCACGCCTAACGGTGGTAAAGGAAATAAATAATCCCCTTTTGTTTCGTGGCCTTTTTCACTCGAGTCCTTAAACCCGAGGGATGTTTTCTCATCTGGTGCCCTAAGACCGACTGGTTTGGGAGTCATCGGTTATAGGCTCGTTACAAAGGTGAACTAGAAAGCCTAAACTAAGGGAAGAATAAGAAAAAGAAAAAAAATAAATAAATAATAAATGGCTTGATGGTTAGAGTTGAAATCTTAGAAATCTTCACTGTCACGGTGTGCATACTATCTGGTTTTATGAAAGATAAAATATTCAATCCAATTTTGAATTCTTACCTTAATTGAAGACAAGATCTTGCATAGAGACTAAGTTTAAGGAAGAATGATTATAGGTGGACTTATGACCTTAGATCACTTATATTTTTGCAAAAATAGTTCGTAAACTTGTCTCTCTTTAAAAATGTGTTTTCAAAACACTAACATTTGTCTTCTTTCTTTATGGATTTTGTGGGTGCAATCCGCTGAAAACCCTCAGGAGACAACACTCCTCCTCTAGGAAAACCTAGAGGTTTAACGGCTTGTTGCACATGCTCAGTGCAATCGCGTCACCTGCGAAAGTGGTGTAATAAATTTGTAGTATAGTTTTTCTTTTCTTTGTTTTGCTCGGGACGAGCAAAAAAATAAGTGTGGGGGTGTGATTGGTATTCAATTCTGCATATTTTACCACATTATTCCCATGCATATTACAAATAAAAATATGATTTTTACTCATATTCTCTCTATTTTTACAGGTCCACATCTGAAATAAGAAAAGGCCCAAAATTCCTTTAATTAGCAATAATTAAATGGAATTAATTCCAAGCCCAAAAGAGAGCCCAAGATTGAACCCAGGATCTAGAGAATTCTACGCGCCAGCTCAAGATTCTAGAAGGCCACGTGGATAACAAACTCATAACAAACCTGTACCAGAAAATCTGGCCTGAACGGCCAAGATCTTGCCGCCAAATCCAGGATCTTGCCGCCAATTAGCGGTAGTTATGGGTCTGTTAGAGCCCGGGATTCTCTCCAATGACCAGGGCTCTAGATCCTTCTCTCTGAGGCTATAAATACAGGACCAGGGCTTTCGCAAAAGGGGTTGAAGATGGAAGATAGTTGATAGAGAATAGAACTTGTAATTTTTAGGTTTTTTAGTGCTTTAGATCTTCTTCTTCCTCCCTAGAAATTCTGCAAAAGAGAGTTGTAAGAGAGAGAAAGCTTGTGTACACCAAGGAGTGATAACTTGTGAAGCAAGGATTGATCCATTCTCTTCTTCTCTACTTGAGCATTTTCTAGTATTACTTGCTTTCTTTACTTCTAGCTTTACTTTACTTGCACTTTTATTCATGCTTTGCTTTTCTTCTCTTGTAATGACTAGTAGCTAATTCTTTCTTACATGACTAGCTAAACCACTAACCTTGCTAACTACTAACTCATGGGTGATTGCTATCTTTAATCTTGCAAGTTGTATGGTCTTCTCTTCTCCGATGGGTTACTTTCATTGCTTGGCAAGTTCTTGTTGTAATTCCATATGATTCATGTGTGCCTCATTTAGAGCCTTATCTTTAGAACAAGTGCCTTGATGGAACATGGAGATGGATCACCAAACATATGCTATTTGTTGTACAACTTCTTTACTTCCATTAATGAATGTTGTATCTTCTTCCTTAGCATCCCATGAGTGTCGCTCTTTTGATTCCACCATTGAAAGTCTATCTTGTAGGCCTATGACATCCATGAGGCTACAAGACAAGTCCAAGAATGATCACCCGTCATCCAAGTGGGAAAGTAATTAGACCAACACGCAAGACAAATCTTTGCCGATGAATCAACATGAGGCACGCATTCACCATCACGGAGTTTAGTAAGTTTTGGCAAGGTAGTAAGGTTAGCTAGTCATGGTTTACTCCACCTTCAAATCTTCTTCAAAGTTTTCTTTCTTTTAGTTTTAATTCCAAAAGCAAATCTCTTCTTTGATTTCTTTTCATTTTTCATCATGAACAAAGCCACCCATTCTTTCATTTTCTTTTCCATGTTTTATTCATTCTTTTAAAAGACAAAGAAGAATCTTCGTTTTATATCTTCACTACCAACCGTAACGCTTCCATTGCAAGCTCTCCCTGAGAATCGACTCGGTATAGCCCATGCTATAACGGAGATTGGAAAGGATACATTAACCATTTGAAATACATTTGTGGAATGATCAAAGCACTAAGGTTGATTCTAAACCTTATCTCTTTTACATAATATCTGTGCAATCTACCACACTAACCTTTCCCAATCAGTGGGAAACATTGAAAAATGGTATTTGTGATTTTGTTTTTATATCTAAAATAAAGTGAAAAAAAAAGAAAACTCATGGCTACTAACTACTAATGACTCCACCAACATGCTAACCTTTTAATGATAGTTGCCTCACATGTATCATTGGCAATTGATTATTCTCTAACTCTGCATAATTTTTATCACATCCGCATAGTTATTTGATGTAAAATTCTACTAATAAAGCTTTGCTTTCTTAATCCTAGGTCCATGGTGTGCAAATGAAGAAGAAGACCCTAAATCACCAATTAATGGGTGATTAAAGGCCTACCATGTAGACATTGACTTTAGAGTGAAGATTTTGTCATCCAGGGTATCAAATCCCGAATCTAAGAGATCCAGGTGACAGAAGACAGATGGGACGGCGCGCTGCCCTAAGCCAGACGCGCGCCGCCCTGGCAAGACCACGAAAACGCAACCTAGGTCGTGTTTTCGCGGCCCTATGGGCGCGCGCGCCTGAGCTTTGGGCCAGGGGTCGTCCCCCTGGCCCCCTTTCCCCTGATGCCTATAAATGCCCCCCAGGGGCCTTCAGTTGGGAGATATCCAGAGTTAGAGCAAGTTGTTGTAATCTTGTTTTTAGGATTGTAGTTGTTTTAGTTTCCTTCTTCTTCTAGTTTTAGTTTTAGCCATTAGAGTGAAAGAGAGAGAGTGTGTGTAAAAGTTGTATTTGAAGGGTGACAAGCTAATACAAGTAACTACTTCTCTTTCTTCTTTCCATTTACTTGTGTTTTCCATTTGTTTTTACTTTCTTGTTATAGTGTAACTCCCTCTCTTTTCCTCCTTTCTTTTGTTGTTTCTTTTCTCAAGCATGTCTAACTAACTCTTCCATTTGCATGGCTAACTAACTACTAACCCACTAATCTTTAACAACTTGATTGATAACCCAAATGAATCAATAGTGTCAAATAAGGCCTTGTGCAAACGAGAGCTATGACATCTTAAGATGAGGGTTCTAACTCTAACTTACCTACAAGTATTTACTTTCTTATATTTCATTCTTAATGGGTTTTTGATGATCTATGAGTTGTCTTCTTTACTTGTTGTTGTAAGTTAGAGATTTTCCTTTTAACTTTGCCGATACCATTAGTGCACTTGTGTCTTCCCTTATTCTCGCCTTCTATTAGATCTTGATAAGGGAATGTCCGAGTTTTTGCCGTGTAAAGCTAAGTTATAGGAAGAACTTTCACTCGATTTCCACATGAATAGTTCCTATGCATAAGGGTTAAGCTTGCCTATGATCCATCGTGAGGCTACATTTTCAAGAAGTTAGGGATTAGTGGGAGCACTTAGTAGAAAGTTAGCCATGCGTTTTTACTCTTAAGAAAATCAACTTTTACAAACAAGCAAACCAATTCAAAACTATTCTTGAACCAACTTGTTTTCATTTTCTAATTCTTTATTTGAAACAAAGATCTTTCTCTTTTCTTGAACAAAGAAGCGTATCAAGCTTCCATTGCTCTCCCTCCTTGTGGATACGACCCGTATAGCCATTTCGCTACTACAGAAGAATCACAAAAGCAGTAACATCGACCCACACTCTTCTTACTTATTCTTGTGCTTGCTTTTTGCCGATCAAATTTTGGCGCCGTTGCCGGGGAGGGAACGACTTTATTGTTCAATACTAAAGATTTTTCTTTGTTCTTGTGTGTAGGAGAAGTACAAAGGAGCTTACTATCATGGGAAGCGAAAGTGGTGGCCAAGGACGTTGCACGAGGATTCATTTGCCCTCGGAAAAATTCGTGTAAAAGTGAGTTTTTCCGATTGAAGTACTAACAAAGTCATTTGCAGGGTTGCCGAAAGCCGTTAAAATTACTTTCTAAATTTTTTTTAGTTCCATTGAATGCTTCACCTTATACATGTGTAATAAACTCAACAGAAATCAATTTGCTACTTAATTGAAATTTGGATTAGACTTTTGCATTTAGGGCACGTGTCTATTTCAATTCATTTCAATTTCTGTTGAAGAGTGCTGGAGAAAAGGTACGTGTGCATTCATATAGAACAGGACCAATATTTTGGTGTGATTTATCGCTTTGAGTGTTACCTCGTTGTGAATAAACTGTACACTTGCACAATTGACATTAAGGGAAAAATCCCAAATAAACAAGATAAGGTGGGGATTTCATCACCCTTCCTTAGCCCAAAAACCATCTCCAAGTGCACTCACACCATCCCAAGCCTTAACTAAAATTGGCCCTAGGGACATCTCGGACTCATTAAGAGATTAACCGAGGGTGGAGATTGCAAGAACCATACTCCTGCAAAATCGGTGTCTAAGGAAAGTGGATTGAGAGGCAAAGCCTCGAAAGCTCTGTGGTTTGGCGTAATTAGGCCCGTGGCTAACGCCCGGATACTTCCCCCCGAGCTTTGCCCTTTCCTGGCCGATTAGCTTATAGTCGAGTTCCTGCAGCAACCTCCTCTGGAGAAACGACCAGTTAGGAGTCGTCTAGGTCCAGGTACCTTAGACTAAGGCTTGGTGGTTGTTTTTCTTTCTTTTGTTTGTTTTTTTATTCTTTTCGATTGTTTGTTGTTCTTACGTTGTTTGTGGTGTGCTGCATGCAAGAGTGGGTAAGAGATCCTGTATCTTCCAGATTAATTAGAAACACTTCTCTACCCTTGCATCCAGAACTGGTGATGGTGTCACTTCAAGACAGATTTTACCCGATCAGAACCTCATTACTATCTTGTATAAAACTGCCTGAGGCAAATGAAAATAATTTTAATTAAAGCCTCAATTCTGTTGGCCCATAAGGTTACACTCTCCATTTGTTTAAAGTTTTGATGATAACAAACCAAATAGGAGCTATATGGTACTAATTAGTTTGTTGAGATAAGTTTCAGGTTTGTACCATATTTGGAGGCCATTGCTTAGCTATTGCAAGAAATTCTAGGTTCATGAAGCAAAGAAGGCTTTTTGCACACCAAGGAAGGAACATAGAAGAGAAGGCTCTAGCAAGGCATTGCATGGCTCAAGACTTGAAGATTGCTCAAGTTTATTTTATTAGATTGTTTTTAGTTTAGAGTTTTGTTAAAGAATAGTGAATAGGTTTGAAGCTCTATCACACACGTTTTTGCGCACATCTTATTTCGAAGTTTATTTCATATAAATTATACAAAAATATTTTGATACAAAATCCTCTGCCTGTAAATCTATATTTATGTTTTATACTTATTCCTATTTAAAACATCTTTTGATAAAAATATTTATCTCCTCAAAATTCTGTTTGAAAATTGATTTTTGGCCTGAGCCGGTCGACCGCCTGAGTCGACCGTTCCTTTGACAGACGTTGCCAGTCGACCGCCCGGGTCGACCGTAGTTCTGGCAAATGCACGTATCAGTGTGCACGTTTCACAGTCGACCCGGACGGTCGACCGAGACGAGCCTGACTGTAAGTCTTTACTCTCTGTTTGTTTGGGTCGACGGGCCGGTCGACCGTAGCCGGCAACGGCTATTTTTTTAGTACTAGCGGTCGACCGGGCCGGTCGACCGGACTAGCCGTTTGAACAGTAACGGCTAGTTTCTGTGCAGGTTTAATCTTTATCCTTTTCTCACTTAAGTGAGTTTAAATGACTTGTTTTGGTTTTAATACATTCTGATTAGCCTTAAAAATGTTTTATCTCTAAACCCTAGCCCTCTCCTATAAATAGGGGTGTTTAGGGAGAGTTTGGTTACTAGAAAAATTATCAAAATTTCCATAAGTTTAAGGCTTTCAAAAAGACTTGGTTTCTTGGTTTTTGTGCTGAAATTCTCTCTCATTTTCTGAAGTGTTTTCAAGAATTCTTTGATTTCATTTTCTTTTCTCCTTGCACACAAGAGCTTCATTCCTACTCATTGTTCTCTAAGGACCTTTGTAAGGGAAGAGAATTTTGAAAGAGAAAGTTTGTGGTCTTTTGACTACCAAGAGAGAACTTGTACTTGAGATTGTGGAGTTGGGTACTCCGGTGTATTTGTGACATCTTTGTGATAGTGGAAGTGGTTGGAATCCTTCTGGGAAAGGCGGGGAAGTAGAGCTGGGTGCTCGAACCTCGATAACAAATCTTGGTGTTTGCGTTTGGTTTACTTGCACTTGATTCTTGCTTTACTTTCATTGCCCTTATTACTTGCTCTCTATCTTCATTTGTTTTCATTCATCTTGTCAATCATAGTCCCATACAACAAGGTTGCATTGCGCACCTCTAACTCATTTTACGAGGAATCAGGAGGAAGGAGTTCAGAACCCTTCACGGGGCATTCGGCTCTTAGTCTTGTTTTGGGCGATTGTTGCATCATATTTTTAAATTGTGCATTGATTAGCATTATCACCTATTCACCCCCCCTCTAGGTGATTTTCAATTAGTATCAGAGCTTGGACTCTAGGTTTGGCTTAACATCCATAGAGAGATCCTTAAAATTTGCTAATCAACATTTGTATTCCATTTGTCATCACTAGTAAACATGGCCGATAACATCAAAACCCCTCCTAAATTTGATGGACTCAATTTCCCTATTTGGAAGGTTAGGATGACTATCTTTTTGCAATCTTTAGGTAGCTTAGTAGCTAAATCCTTGACCAAACCTTATGTAGCACTCGATAGTGATGAGAGCACATGGACCGACTTTAACTTTAGAGAATATGAGGCTAACTCCAAGGCCCAAAATTCCCTCTTAACCGCCTTGAATGAGGATGACCTTACACGGGTAATTCATTGCCAATCCGCCTATGAGATTTGGCAACATCTATTGGTCACATACGAGGGGACTTCACAAGTCAAGAGAGCTAAGATAGATCTCTTGAGGTCCCAATATGAATCCTTTAAAATGATTGATGAAGAATCTATTGATTGTATGATTACTCGATTTACTAAAATCACCAATGCTCTTTCTTCTTTAGGTGATGACATCTCCAATGACCAAAAGGTGCGAAAAGTGATTCGGGCTCTTCCTACATCATGGGAGATGAAGGCCACCACCTTGAAAGAGTTGAACGACAAGGATGAGATGGACCTCATTAGTCTCATTGGGAACTTAAAGACCCATGAGATGGAAAAGAAAGCAAGAGAAGAGGCCGCTCCACTAAAGAAGAAGTCCATAGCGTTCAAGTCTTCATCCACTCTTGAGGAAGATGAAGAAGATGACGAAGAAGATGAGGAGCTCTCCCTTCTTGTGCGAAATGTCAAGAGAATGTATCGGAGGAACAAGCTCAACTTCCGAAGGAAATTTGAAGGCAAAGAGGAAAGGAGAATTATATGCTATAATTGCCGAAGACCCGGACATATCATGGCGGATTGCCCGGAGTTCAAGAAGAAGATGACCTCCTCATTCAAGCCAAAGAAACCGGAAGAAAAGAAAGCTTACAAGGCAACTTGGGATTCGGAAAGCGAGTCCGAGGAAGAGGCGGATATAGCGAATATGTGTTTCATGGCAAACACACCAAAGGTAACCCCTCAACCTCTTGATGATGAAGATGATGAATTAAGTAAGGAAGTTCTTGTTCATGCTTTTGTTGAACTTTTTGAAACTTATGATAATAAGAAGATTGAATGTCTTAAATTGCAAAAAGAAGTTGCTTTTCTTAAAAATTAACTTGCTATGGTTTCTAAAGAAAAAGATGATATTTCTTCTAATCTCATTTCTATTCAAGAAGAATTTAGTGCCTACAAGGTTTCTTGTAAGGCAAAATCTCCTATGATTAATGAAAAAGAAATTTCTTCTTTAAAATCTAAAATGGTTGATTTTGAAAAAGTTTTGAAAGATTGTGCTTTTGACACTAAGAAACTTGAAGAAATGTTTTCTAAAAAGCACACCTCTCATGTTAAAGTTTCACATGCTAAGATTCCTCATGCTCACACTACACATAACACTTCTCATGCTAAATCTTTTCATGCTCACAATTCTCATGCTCACAAATCACACACTCACTATGCTTTTAAATATGGTAGAGTGTATAGATGCACATATTGTGGTAAAAATGGACATTTGGCTAAATTTTGTTATGACCAAGTAAATAGAACCAATAATCTTGTTTGGGTTAATGAAACTAACCCTTTAGGACCCAAGAAAATGTGGGTACCAAAATAAGTCCTAAATTATTTGATGTAGGTACACACCAAGGCTCCAAGACGTAGGGAGCGGTGGTACCTTGATAGTGGTTGTTCAAGACACATGACGTGGGATATCAACAACTTTACAACCCTATCAAGGTACATGGAAGGTGGCTCCGTCACCTTCGGGGATGACTCCAAAGGAACTATCATCGGTATAGGTAACATTCAAATTGGTTCATCTCCTACTATAGAAAATGTTGTACTTGTTGATGGTTTGAAACATAATTTGCTTAGCATTAGTCAATTTTGTGACCGTGGTCTTAAAGTTGTTTTTGATGATACTTCTTGTAAGATTTTTGATATTAAATCCAATGATTGTATTCTTACCGGTTTTCATGATGATAATGTTTATATCATTGACATGCTTAATGTGGAATGTTCTACTAAATGCTTAAATGCTTTTGATGAAAATTCTTGGCTTTGGCATAGAAGATTAGGACATGCATCTTTTGACCATCTTTCTAGGATTAATTCAAAGGAATTGGTGAAGGGTATTCCTTGCTTGAAGTTTGAGAAAGACCGCATTTGTGGTGCGTGCCAACTTGGGAAACAAACCAAGTCTTCCTTCAAACCAATCAAGGATATCATGTCAACTAGGCCTTTAGAATTAATTCATATGGATCTTTTTGGACCTACTAAAACTAAGAGCTTAAATGGTAGTAGATTTGCATTTGTTTTAGTTGATGATTTTTCTCGTTTCACTTGGGTTTTCTTTTTGGAACACAAAGATCAAACTTTTTCTCATTTTAAGATTTTTCGAAAAAGAGTTGAAAAAGAAAAAGGTTTTTCGATTTTGAAAATAAGAAGTGATAGAGGTGGTGAGTTTGTTAACCAACTCTTCATGACTTATTGTGATGAAAAGGGAATTAAGCATGAAATGTCTTGTCCTAGAACTCCACAACAAAATGGAGTTGTAGAAAGGAAAAATAGAACACTTCAAGAGATGGCTAGGACAATGATAAGTGAGTATGACCTCCCTCAATATTTATGGGCCGAGGCCGTAAACACCGCATGTTATATATCAAATCGTATTTATTTATGTAAAAATTCTTCCAAAATATCTTTTGAAATGTATCATTCTAGAAAACCTAATGTTGCATATTTCAAAGTTTTTGGATGCAAGTGTTTTGTTTTGAACACTAAAGATAACTTGGGTAAATTTGATGCTAAGGCTTATGAAGCAATCTTTGTTGGATATTCTACAACTAGTAAAGCTTATAGAGTATTCAATAGATTTTCACTTACCATTGAAGAATCCATGCATGTTAAATTTGAAGACTCTAATGTGGTTGTTGAGAATGTTGTAGAGATTGACCCATTAGGTGAAGACATGGAGAGACTATCCTTGAAGGACTCACCCGCTCAAGAAGAAAAGCTAGAATCAATTGGTGATGTTCAAGAGGATAAAGAGGAAAGCTCACAACCGCTTCCTAAAGCTTGGAGATACGCTACAAATCATCCCAAGGAGCTCATCTTAGGTGATGCATCTAAAGGGGTAACAACTCGCTCCAAACTCCATGACCTATGTGGTAACTTTGCTTTCATTTCTCATTTTGAACCCAAAAGCATCCTCGAAGCCGAGGCGGACTCATATTGGTTGCTAGCCATGCAAGAGGAACTCAATCAATTTGAGCGCAACCAAGTTTGGCACCTTGTTCCTAGGCCCCACGATAGACCAATAATTGGTACTAAGTGGATCTTTAGAAACAAGATGGATGAGTCCGGAAATGTGATTAGGAATAAGGCTAGGTTAGTGGCCCAAGGTTACACTCAAGTTGAGGGAATTGACTTTGAGGAGACCTTTGCACCCGTAGCACGGCTTGAAGCCATACAGATGACACTAGCTTTTGCATCTTTCAAAAATTTTAAACTTTTTCAAATGGATGTGAAAAGTGCATTTTTGAATGGTTTTATAAATGAAGAAGTTTATGTTGAACAACCTCCCAGTTTTATTGATCATGTTCATCCCGATTTTGTTTTTAAACTTGATAAAGCTTTGTATGGATTGAAACAAGCTCCAAGAGCTTGGTATGAAAGGCTTTCTAGTTTTCTCATTTCAAATGATTTTATTAAAGGCAAAGTAGATACAACACTATTCACTAAGCATGTTGATAATGACATTTTAATTGTGCAAATTTATGTTGATGATATAATTTTTGGTTCTACTAATGAGTTTTTATGCAAGGAATTTGAAAAGGTTATGCAATGTGAGTTTGAAATGTCTTCAATGAGTGAGCTTAATTTCTTTCTTGGACTCCAAATCAAGCAATTGCAAGATGGGAACTTTATATGTCAAGCCAAATACGCAAAGGAACTCGTAAAGAAGTTTGGACTTGAAGACTCAAAGGTTTGCAACACTCCCATGGCAACTACCACCAAGCTTGATAAGGATGACTAAGGTAAAAATGTTGATATTAAATTGTATAGAAGCATGATAGGTAGTCTTTTGTATTTGACGGCAAGTAGGCCGGATATCATGTTTAGTGTGTGTCTTTGTGCTAGATTTCAATCGTATCCCAAAGAGTCTCATCTTATTGCGGTAAAACGCATTATTTGTTATATTAAGGGAACGATTGGTATGGGTCTATGGTATCCGAAAACCGGAGATTTCTCAATGACGAGTTATTCGGATGCCGACTATGCGGGTTGTAGAGTAGATAGAAAGAGTACTAGTGGGACATGTCAATTTCTTGGTAATTGTCTTGTTTCATGGTCCTCTAGGAAACAAAATTTCGTAGCTCTCTCAACCGCCGAGGCGGAGTATGTTGTCGCGGGGGCTTGTTGTGCACAAGTCCTTTGGATGAAACATACTCTCCTTGATTATGATTTGCATTATAACCATATAAAAATATTTTGTGATAATACTAGTACTATACATATGACAAAGAATGCAAATCAACATAGTAAGACTAAGCACATTGAGATTAGATATCACTTTCTTAGAGATCATTTTGAGAAAGGAGATATAGATATTGATTATGTTTCTACGGATTTGCAACTAGCCGATATTTTCACTAAACCACTTGATTTCTCTAGATTTTCCTACATTTGTGGTGAACTTAATGTTTGTGTTATTGAATAAAAATGTTTTCATAACCCTTTTTGATGTATGACAAAAAGGGGGAGAATGAGTTTTTATGATAGAAATATGAGTTCATATGGTTTTGGTTCCATATGAGTTTATATTGTTTTTAGTTTTTGATGTGTTTTCATGAACTCTTTGTAATTTGAGTTTAAGTGTTTTGCAAGTGTTTTATATTTTCATGGTTTTTGGTTTCATGTAGTTTACTTGCAAATTACAAATTACATTGTTTTTCCTTGTTTAATATAGCATAATTTGAGGGGGAGCTTTCTCCTCCCCTATATTTTTTGTTTATAGCCTATTTGTTTTGTCATCATCAAAAAGGGGGAGATTGTTTCCATTTGTTTAAAGTTTTGATGATAACAAACCAAATAGGAGCTATATGGTACTAATTAGTTTGTTGAGATAAGTTTCAGGTTTGTACCATATTTGAAGGCCATTGCTTAGCTATTGCAAGAAATTCTAGGTTCATGAAGTAAAGAAGGCTTTTTGCACATCAAGGAAGGAATATAGAAGAGAAGGCTCTAGCAAGGCATTGCATGGCTCAAGACTTGAAGATTGCTCAAGTTTATTTTATTAGATTGTTTTTAATTTAGAGTTTTGTTAAAGAATAGTGAATAGGTTTGAAGCTCTATCACACACGTTTTTGGTCACATCTTATTTCTAAGTTTATTTCATATAAATTATACAAAAATATTTTGATACAAAATCCTCTGCCTGTAAATCTATATTTATGTTTTATACTTATTCCTATTTAAAACATCTTTTGATAAAAATATTTATCTCCTCAAAATTCTGTTTGAAAATTGATTTTTGGCCTGAGCCGGTCGACCGCCCGAGTCGACCGTGCCTTTGACAGGCGTTGCCGGTCGACCGCCCGGGTCGACCGTAGTTCTGGCAAATGCACGTATCAGTGTGCACGTTTCACGGTCGACCCGGACGGTCGACCGAGACGAGCCTGACTGTAAGTCTTTACTCTCTGTTTGTTTGGGTCGACCGGGCCGGTCGACCGTAGCCGGCAACGGCTATTTTTTTAGTACTAGCGGTCGACCGGACTAGCCGTTTGAACAGTAACGGCTAGTTTCTGTGCAGGTTTAATCTTTGTCCTTTTCTCACTTAAGTGAGTTTAAATGACTTGTTTTGGTTTTAATACATTCTGATTAGCCTTAAAAATGTTTTATCTCTAAACCCTAGCCCTCTCCTATAAATAGGGGTGTTTAGGGAGAGTTTGGTTACTAGAAAAATTATCAAAATTTTCACAAGTTTAAGGCTTTCAAAAAGACTTGGTTTCTTGGTTTTTGTGCTGAAATTCTCTCTCATTTTCTGAAGTGTTTTCAAGAATTCTCTGATTTCATTTTCTTTTCTCCTTGCACACAAGAGCTTCATTCCTACTCATTGTTCTCTAAGGACCTTTGTAAGGGAAGAGAATTTTGAAAGAGAAAGTTTGTGGTCTTTTGACTACCAAGAGAGAACTTGTACTTGAGATTGTGGAGTTGGGTACTCCGGTGTATTTGTGACATCTTTGTGATAGTGGAAGTGGTTGGAATCCTTCTGGGGAAGGCGGGGAAGTAGAGCTGGGTGCTCGAACCTCGATAACAAATCTTGGTGTTTGCATTTGGTTTACTTACACTTGATTCTTGCTTTACTTTCATTGCCCTTATTACTTGCTCTCTATCTTCATTTGTTTTCATTCATCTTGTCAATCATAGTCCCATACAACAAGGTTGCATTGCGCACCTCTAACTCATTTTACGAGGAATCAGGAGGAAGGAGTTCAGAACCCTTCACGGGGCATTCGGCTCTTAGTCTTGTTTTGGGCGATTGTTGCATCATATTTTTAAATTGTGCATTGATTAGCATTATCACCTATTCACCCCCCCTCTAGGTGATTTTCAAATTCATCAACACTCTCCCAAAGTTTCATGGTTTAGAATCAGAGGACGCATACTTCTTTGTTAGGGAATTTGAAGAAGTGGCCTCATGATGCGTATACCCCAGCTAGGAGACGATGCCGTTAGATTACGTTTCATTCCCTTTTCCCTAAAGGACCTAGCAAAGAAATGGTTGTACAGTTTGGTGGTAGATTCAGTCACTACGTGGGACAATTTCGTCAAGGCCTTCTTGAAGAAATTCTACCCAATTCACAAAACTTCCCTCATTAGAAAGAATATCATGCAGTTCAGATAAGAACCGAGCGAACTATTTTGGAGATACTTTGAGTGATTCAAAGATCTCCTAGTTCAGTGCCCTCATCATGGTGTGAAGAAATGGCGTCAGTGCCAGATTCTCTACGATGGTCTAGACTATCAGACAAAAACCCTTTTAGAAATCATGTATCAGGGAGGGTTCTTGCAAAAGGATGAGAACCAGGGTTGGGATTTATTTGAGGATTTAGCTGAGAAAACCCTGCAATGGGAGCAGCCTCAGAAAAACCAAGGAATTCACAATCTATAGCTTCAAGAGGAGGCCTCCTATCTCTAGAATCATCTATAGCTGCAGAAGCTAAGATTGCAACCCTAATGAGGAGGATCAATGCTCTAGAGACAAAAGAGCCCGCCAATATCAACCAAATCAACCCACCACCAATTCACAATCCGGGTTGTTCATACTGTCAGGCACCAAACCATATTTTTGAAGAGTGCCCTGTCTTCCATACCCAGCAAGTGCCACCGGAACACCTAAACGCGACCTACTCACGGCCGCCGCACAATCCCTACTCACAAACATACAATCCAGGTTGTAAGAATCACCTAAATTTCTCCTGGGCCCAGAACAATCCTCCTAGGCCTAATTTCTCCAATAATTTTCACCATTCCAGTCCTCCACCACATTTTCCCAGTCAAGCTCCATCTTCCTCCTCTCAGATTTCACCAATGGAAAAGAAATTCAGCAAATTGGAGGAGAGCATGGATGCTTTTATGAAGTCCCAAACCGCTTTCATGCAAAACCAGGGACAAACTCTGAACAACCATTCACAGGCTATATCGAGATTGGAAATGCAGATGAGTTAGTTAGCTAGCTCCCTAAGTGAAAGACCAAAAGGTACTTTACCTAGTCAGCCACTAGTTAACCCTAAAAACTCCAATCAAGCATATGAATTCAGATCCTTCGATCAACCAGTGTAATGCTGTTCACACACTGCGATTTGGAAAGAGGGTAGACAACCAGGTCTACCAACAGAAAAGTCCAGTCCATCCTGATCCTACTCCAGCCTCCACCTCTGCTAGTTCCTCCCAAACTGCTCCTCAAACATCTGACGAGGACAAAGCTGCTGAACAAGTTCATAAGCCTGTAGCACCCTTTCCCAATAGGCTTAGGAACAACAACAAGAATATGCACATGGAGAAGATGCTAGAGATGTTCAACTAGGTCAAATTAAATGTGCCTCTTCTTGACGCTATCCAACAAGTCTCAGCATATGCCAAATTTCTTAAGGATATGTGTACGAAGAAGAGGAAGACAAATGTGCCAAAGAAAGTATTCTTGGCAACCCATATAAGTGAAATTCTGTCTGGTCCCATTCCGGTGAAATACAAGGATCCCGGATGTCCTACAATTTCCTGCACCATAGGACAGACAGAAATTAGCAAAGCACTTCTTGACCTGGGAGCAAGTATTAACTTGCTACCTCTCTCTGTATACCAGCAACTTGGGTTGGGTGAGCTGAGCCCACTCGAGTCACCATTCAGCTAGCTGACCGATCTGTGAAAATCTCGAAGGGGAAAATCACAGATGTCCTTATCCGGGTCGGGGATTTCATCTACCCCGTTGACTTCATTGTGCTTGAGACCCAACCCGTATCAAATCCGAGGTCTCAAACTCCGGTCATCTTAGGGCGCCCTTTCCTTGCTACAGCCAATGCCATAATCAACTGTAGGAACGGGTCCATGTAATTGACCTTTGGAGATATGACGAAGGAAGTCAATGTCTTCAATCTTGGAAGACAACCTAGGGATGTCAATGATCAGACTTTTGAGGTCAATTCAATTGAAAATCTGACCAATGAGCATGAGGAAAGCATGGAGATAAAAACAGAGGCAGTGGATTGGGCGTCCAGCCCAAGTGTACCACATCATAGGAATGAAAGTCCTGATATTACCTCCAATGAAGCAACACCTTCTCTAGAGCTAAAAACTTTACCTGAATACCTCAAGTACGCCTACCTGGGCGGAAGAGAAACCCTGCCAGTCATCATAACATCACACCTGACTGAGCAACAAGAGGACGGCTTAATGTCTATTCTGAAGAGACATAGGGAAGCCATTGGATGGACGATGAAGGATAACAAAGGGATAAATCCAGCCATAGTGCAACATAGGATCCATTTGACCGATGAAGCAACCCCCAAGAGGGACCCACAACGCAGGCTTAATCCACTCATGCAAGAGGCAGTTAAAGCGAAAATTTTGAAACTATTAGATAATGGGATCATTTATGAAAAGACACCTAGAGGGGGGTGAATAGGTGTAAGTGCTAATCTAGAAACTAAATGCGCTAAATGCGGAAGCTTAAAAACTATTTGCAACACACTTAGTACAACACACAAGTGTAGCCGAATTCCCCGTGAAGGGCTCTGGACTAACTCCTCTTGATTCCCCTAAATATGGGTTGAGGTGCTATATGAAGCTCTTGTGGTTAAGTACAAGTGAGGCACATACACAAGCAATCCAAGCATATAATGAATAAGCAATATGAATCAATGCAAGGACAACACAAGCAAATAGATATGATATGGCAATATGAATTATGCTCAACACAAGCAAATATGATATGATGATATGAATGATGCTTTGCACAAATTAAAGAGAGAGAGTTAGGAGACAATGGATCAAACGCTAACAACAAGATATGTTTCGAGGTTCGAGCCCCTAGCTCTACATCCCCGCCTACACCACCGTGTAGGATTTCCAATCCACTATCTCCCACTGAGGGAACCTTCACCGAGAAGGATTTGTTACAACACTAGGAGTACCAAACTCCTCTCTCAAACACCGCCTCACAACCGAGGGGTAGGCCCGTAGCCAAACAACAACCAACACCTCTACCGAAGAGGGTTACAACCACCAAGCTCCACCTCACAATAGAGGGAGCAAACAACAACCAACTCCACCTCTCACTAGAGGGAGTAAATAACAAACCTCAACCTCTACCGAAGAGGGAGCAACCCAATCAAAGCAAGGGTTTATAACTTGGAGGCTCAACAACCTCAAACAATCTCTCTTTCTTTTCTCTTTTCCACAAAACAAGATCCTAATAGAATAGGATAGAAGATATAGCTCAAGTGTGAAAAAACTAAGTGTTTTGATCAAAGAAATTCTCTTGGGAAAACACCAAAAATGATATAGAAATTTAGATCAAAAACTAATTCCCAAAACCCTAATTTCTTTGAAATAAACAAAACACTTAAAACAAATAAGATTGATCTTTTGGCACTTAAAACTCTTTTCAAAACTTGTTTAAAACACTGAAGAAGTCAGGAATTTTTAGCTCTAAAAATCTTGGCCAAAATCCCAAAGAAATGGGGTTTATATAGGCCCAACAGAAAACTAGCCGTTAGGCTGATCTGGCAGCCTGACAGGCTAACGGTCGGCCGGCCGGCCGACCGCCAACCGTCAAAAATCCAACCGTTGGAGCAAACCGGTTGACCGCCCGGCCGACCGAAATAAACAGAGAGCACTGCTCTCAGGTCCGGTCAGCCGCCCGGCCGACCGTCCCTGTGTCTGCCAAACGTGCACAAGCTTGTGCACGTCAGTCGACCTCGTGGGTCGACCGGCCTTAGGTGCGGTCGACCCGTGCAGTCGGCCGACCTTGCCTGTCAGCCACTGTTCTGGGACAAAAACACGTGTAAAAAATATTTCTAAAAATCTTTTAAGTCTTGTAAAAATACCCAAAAATAGTTTTATCATTTTGAATTGATATATAAACATGTGATAAAAAGTTTAGCTCAAATATCAATCAATATGAACTATTTTTGCGGTTGACCGGTTGGAGCAAACCGGTCGACCGCCCGGCCGACCGAAATAAACAGAGAGCACTACTCTCAGGTCCGGTCAGCCGCCCGGCCGACCGTCCCTGTGTCTGCCAAACGTGCACAAGCTTGTGCACGTCAGTCGACCTCGTGGGTCGACCGGCCTTAGGTGCGGTCGACCCGTGCGGTCGGCCGACCTTGCCTGTCAGCCACTGTTTTGGGACAGAAACACGTGTAAAAAATATTTCTAAAAATCTTTTAAGTCTTGTAAAAATACCCAAAAATAGTTTTATCATTTTGCATTGATATATAAACATGTGATAAAAAGTTTAGCTCAAATATCAATCAATATGAACTATTTTTGTATTTTATCATTTTTACCAAAAACCAAAACATGTATTTTTATCAAACTTGGATTTTTCAATACATGATAGGAAAGTCAAAATAAGTTTGTTTAAAAGTTAAGCATGCATGTATAGAATGAAACAACTATACATATATCAATTAAACTTATTTGATCAACTATTCATGAAAACCAAAAACCAAACATAAAACGTGTGTGTATTGTGCACTTGAGCATATCAACTATTCTTATCTTTACACATGGATCTAAAACACACTAAACCTAAACTAGGATACCTAAGTCTTCTTGACGATCTTCCATCTTCAAGTCGACTTGCTCCCAAACCGTGATCCACCAAGTACAAAGGAATGATCTTTAAGCTTTGGCACCGGAATCACCATGAAAAGCATCTAAACTCCTTGTTGAAGCTAATCACCAACTAATATCTTGGTTAATGATCTGAAACCTAAAAACACAAGAATATTAGTAAACATAACTACATGAGGAAATCATCATCAAAACTAGGGTGGAAGGCCTTTGGGCCAACAATCTCCCCCTTTTTGATGATGACAAAACTCATGGAGTTATGTATACATGGATTAAAGTTAAGCTTCAAAGAAGCTCCCCCTTAACTCATGCATAAAACAAGTAAACATAAATATGCATGAATGACAATGCATAAACAAGATGCTCTAGATACCAAATGAAATATTCAAAACAAAGCATGCTCTAGAGACCAATTAAAATTAAACAATTAAACTTAATATATATGCAAAACACAAATATGCATATATAAAACTCAAAATCTTTCTCCCCCTTTTTGTCAATCATCAATAAAGGGGTAAAAGCTAAATCAAAAACAAGAAATTTTTCTCCCCTTTTTGTCTAAACAAAAACATATCAATAAGGGGTTACGATCAATAAGATATCAAAGAAAAGATATGACAAAGTAGCATCTTGATATCAATTGAAAGTAAACATAAAACAATAAATGGTATATGCTATATACATTTATGAAGAGGAAGACGCTAAGTTAACTTCCCTACACATATGCATTATATGAAGAAGGGATGATATGCCCCAATTCACATAACACATATTATGTAATGCATAAGGAGAGATGTGAAGCTCCCCTTACACACGTGTATCACATAAAGAAGAGTTATCAAGCTCCTCAATACAAGATATACTCAACATGAATTTATATGTCGAAGAGATGTTAAGCTCTCCTTGCATATAGGCAACAAAAATCAAAAACTTTGAATTTTTCTTTAAACAAAATTTTTATTTTTATTTTTATTTTATTTTTTTGGTATCAATTTAGAAACAATGATGAGATTTATTGATACCAATTTAAACTTTATATTCTACCATAAAGCAAGGGAGTGGAAATACAAATACCAATCGAAATAAGAAAATTGAATTTTCTCCCCCTTTATGAAATACAAACTAAAACAATGCGTAGGCTTGATACCAATTTGAAAATAATTAGTTGAAATAGGATAATCATTAAGGTTTTCAAGCTTAGCATAAACAAATATTTGTGCTCTAAGATATAGGAATATAGTAGGCACAAATAAAACATATATGTATGAAAAAAAATAGATACCAATAGACATTGATACCATTGAAATGAAAGCATACATACATAAACACATATGAGTATACAAAAGAATCAAGATTGATACCAATTGAAAGAGTTCAATGATACCAATTGACATAACAATAAAAGCATGGTATAACTCATATCAAAGTGAAGAATACGAACTAGTTAAAATGAAAATTTTGTTAACTAGTACGAAATATTTCAAGCAAGGAATAAACTAAAAATAATTTTCATAAAACACATGTAAATCACATAGCACTTAAAAACACTCAATATTCAATAAAGTCTATACATGCTCATGAAAACATACTCATGAGAAATATTAAAAAAATGGTGAGTGTACAAGTAATGTGTGACATGGCATTATGAAATTTCCAATTAAGCTCAAAATTCCTTGAAACATGAAAACATGAAAACATATTTAATCTTCAAGGTATATGTATGTCCTATACAAACTAAAGTATACATACATATCCAAAACACAACGAGTCCACAAAGATATATGCATTAAGGCACGTGGCTCAAAGGATGTATATGTATAACAATAATTTGGATATAATAGACATATACATGAAGTTAAACATATACACAAAAACAAATCCAAAAATAGGAATACAAGTTTAAGATGCATGAATTATCAAAACTAGACTATACTAGCACATCTAATGGGTTCAAATAAGCAATCAAGCCCAAACATATATAGATTTATTTGTGGCCCACTATATGTACAAGTATAAATCCTAGTCTTAATGAAAACTAACATTTAAACTAGTAATCAAAGCATGAAGCATCAAAAACAAGATATAAATCAACATGAAAATCATAAACATGATTATTATGCAAATTCACATGTTATTAAACCTATGATAAACATGATAGCTAACCAAAGGTGAGAACACTAAAATAATGATCCATATTAAACATGGGCGTCTCAAAAAGCTACACATGTATGTCAAGGATCTAATAAACATGGCATTCACAATAATCTATAAACAACAAACATGCTATAAATAATGAAATGGAAAGCATGTAAACAATAGTTAGGAGTTAGGAATCGTTACCAAAACCTAGAAGGCAACTTTCCTTGTTTCCAAAACATGGTGGTCATCTCCACCAAATCTTCCCTTGAAAGTGATGCATCCAATTGATTTCCATGAAGCTCGGAACGCATCCACTCCAAGGTACGGCAACTCTCACGTCATGTGAGAGCCCACACCTACATCAAAAATAGGAGGGGTGGTCTTTGGTACCCATTGTCTTTTGGGTCCATGAGGGTTAGTACCTTCTCTAACCCAAACAAATTTATTTGCTAAATTTGAAACATGTAATCTATCATAACAAAATTTAGCAAGGTGGCCCTTACGTCCACAATGTGTACAAGTGTACACATGAGCATACATAGTGTGATGGTGTCCGTGAGGAGCATGTGTATGCCGTGTATGGTGTGCATGAAAAGATGGAACTTGTTTCTTTCGAAACAAAGATTCCAAACGTGTATGCCCAACAACACATTGGCTCAAAGTGGAGCCCAAACAATCTACACTCTTCTTAAGCATGGATATATCATTGTTGATCAAAGAAGAAGTGTGGCATGCAATAGGTGAAGTGTGTGATACTACCCTAGCATGGCAAACATGTGCATCAATCTTATTTTGTAAAACAACATTTTTCTTTAAACACACATTTAAATCATTAGAAATAGAAATTATTTTGTTTTTCAAAGCAACATTCTCTTTTAAAACAAAATCAATTTTTGAAGACAAATTTTCATTTTTCTTCAAAAGAGTTTCACAATTATTTTTAAATTTTAAAACTTTATTTTCTTTTAGAGCAAGGTCTAGTTGAGATCTCAATGAATCCCTTTCATTATAGACCTCAACCTTCTCTTGAAAAACAATGTCAAGTCTAGAATGCAAACTTTTATTTTCTTTTTCAATTTCTAGACTTTTCTTTTTCAACAAATTATATTTTTCAATTAATTTCTCACACACAATTGAAAGTTCTTCATTTAAAGCATGGGGATCAACAAAATCATTACATGAAGAACTAGCACTATCATTACAATCTAAGTGAGATTCCGAATGTACCTCAAGGGAGTCATTCCCTTGGACCATATAGCATTGTGAGTCGGATTCTCCACTAGATCCTCCAGTTGATTTGGCAATTGAAGCTTGGAGGTAGTGGTGGTTGTCAACATATTCCACACTGCAAATGCGGAATCAAAGTTAGAAACACGCAAAAGATATTCTTTATTTAATGTGCTTCTAATGGCCTCAAGGGCTTGCGCATTGGCCCCTATATGCTTGCTATCACTAAGGTAGGATTCCTTGATAATGGCAAGGTGAACCTTGTAACCTAGGGCTTGTAGGTACATGGACATCCTATACTTCCAAACAACAATGTTGGAAGGGTCAAAACTAGGTGGGGTCATGAAGTCCATGGTAAACTATATGAGTGTGCAAATAAACAAATGCAAACAAGATTAGCCTAAAATGAGGATCTTTAACTCTAGGTTGTTAGACCCAAAATCAGAGCACTTGGCTCTGATACCAATTGAAAAGACACCTAGAGGGGGGATGAATAGGTGTAAGTGCTAATCTAGAAACTAAATGCGCTAAATGCGGAAGCTTAAAAACTATTTGCAACACACTTAGTACAACACACAAGTGTAGCCGAATTCCCCGTGAAGGGCTCTGGACTAACTCCTCTTGATTCCCCTAAATATGGGTTAAGGTGCTATATGAAGCTCTTGTGGTTAAGTACAAGTGAGGCACACACACAAGCAATCCAAGCATATAATGAATAAGCAATATGAATCAATGCAAGGACAACACAAGCAAATAGATATGATATGGCAATATGAATTATGCTCAACACAAGCAAATATGATATGATGATATGAATGATGCTTTGCACAAATTAAAGAGAGAGAGAATTAGGAGACAATGGATCAAACGCTAACAACAAGATATGTTTCGAGGTTCGAGCCCCTAGCTCTACATCCCCGCCTACACCACCGTGTAGGATTTCCAATCCACTATCTCCCACCGAGGGAATCTTCACCGAGAAGGATTTGTTACAACATTAGGAGTACCAAACTCCTCTCTCAAACACCGCCTCACAACCGAGGGGTAGGCGCGTAGCCAAACAACAACCAACACCTCTACCGAAGAGGGTTACAACCACCAAGCTCCACCTCACAATAGAGGGAGCAAACAACAACCAACTCCACCTCTCACTAGAGGGAGTAAACAACAAACCTCAACCTCTACCGAAGAGGGAGCAACCCAATCAAAGCAAGGGTTTACAACTTGGAGGCTCAACAACCTCAAACAATCTCTCTTTCTTTTCTCTTTTCCACAAAACAAGATCCTAATAGAATAGGATAGAAGATATAGCTCAAGTGTGGAAAAACTAAGTGTTTTGATCAAAGAAATTCTCTTGGGAAAACACCAAAAATGATATAGAAATTTAGATCAAAAACTAATTCCCAAAACCCTAATTTCTTTGAAATAAACAAAACACTTAAAACAAATAAGATTGATCTTTTGGCACTTAAAACTCTTTTCAAAACTTGTTTAAAACACTGAAGAAGTCAGGAATTTTTAGCTCTAAAAATCTTGGCCAAAATCCCAAAGAAATGGGGTTTATATAGGCCCAACAGAAAACTAGCCGTTAGGCTGATCTGGCAGCCTGACAGGCTAACGGTCGGCCGGCCGGCCGACCGCCAACGGTCAAAA
The DNA here is from genome assembly GCA_038442645.1 of Agave tequilana. Taxonomy (NCBI): domain Eukaryota; kingdom Viridiplantae; phylum Streptophyta; class Magnoliopsida; order Asparagales; family Asparagaceae; genus Agave; species Agave tequilana. The sequence continues at coordinate 39,546 of JAVJIF010013183.1, forward strand.
ATCCGACCGTTAGAGCAAACCGGTCGACCGCCCGGCCGACCGAAATAAACAGAGAGCACTGCTCTCAGGTCCGGTCGGCCGCCCGGCCGACCGTCCCTGTGTCTGCCAAACGTGCACAAGCTTGTGCACGTCGGTCGACCTCATGGGTCGACCGGCCTTAGGTGCGGTCGACCCGTGCGGTCGGCCGACTTGGCCTGTCAGCCACTGTTCTGGGACAGAAACACGTGTAAAAAATATTTCTAAAAATCTTTTAAGTCTTGTAAAAATACCCAAAAATAGTTTTATCATTTTGCATTGATATATAAACATGTGATAAAAAGTTTAGCTCAAATATCAATCAATATGAACTATTTTTGTGTTTTATCATTTTTACCAAAAACCAAAACATGTATTTTTATCAAACTTGGATTTTTCAATACATGAATAGGAAAGTCAAAATAAGTTTGTTTAAAAGTTAAGCATGCATGTATAGAATGAAACAACTAAACATATATCAATTAAACTTGTTTTGATCAACTATTCATGAAAACCAAAAACCAAACATAAAACGTGTGTGTATTGTGCACTTGAGCATATCAACTATTCTTATCTTTACACATGGATCTAAAACACACTAAACCTAAATTAGGATACCTAAGTCTTCTTGACGATCTTCCATCTTCAAGTCGACTTGCTCCCAAACCGTGATCCACCAAGTGCAAAGGAATGATCTTTAAGCTTTGGCACCGGAATCACCATGAAAAGCTTCTAAACTCCTTGTTGAAGCTAATCACCAACTAATATCTTGGTTAATGATCTGAAACTTAAAAACACAAGAATATTAGTAAACATAACTACATGAGTTAATCATCATCAAAACTAGGGTGGAAGGCCTTTGGGCCAACAATTTATCCCATTTCTGATAGCTAATGGGTTAGCCCTGTTCATGCGGTCCCAAAGAAAGCTAGTTTTACGGTGGTTGAAAACGAGAAAAAAGAGTTGGTACAGACAAGACTGTCTACCAAGGTTCGTGTCTGTATCGACTGTAGAAAGTTCAATGCAGCCACCCGTAAAGACCACTTCCCGCTACCCTTCATCGACCAAATGCTGGAACGATTGGCTGGACATGAGTACTATTGCTTCCTAGATGGTTACTCGGGATATAATCAAATCCCCATTGCTGCAGAAGACCAGGAAAAGACCACGTTCACCTGCCCATTCGGAACCTTCGCTTATCGACGCATGCCCTTTGGATTTTGCAAGGCTCCCGCAATATTCCAACGGTGCATGCTTAGTCTTTTCTCCGACATGGTAGAATATTTTCTTGAGATTTTCATGGATGACTTCTCCATCTACGGAGATTCATTTGATCAGTGCCTTCATCACCTAGAGTTAGTGCTGCAAAGATGTAAGGAGAAGAACCTAACTCTAAACTGGGAGAAATGTCACTTCATGGTGAGACAGGGGATTGTCTTAGGCCATGAGATTTTTAGGAGAGGCATTGAAGTGGACAAGGCTAAAGTAGAAGTGATTGCTAAGCTTCCACCACCCAAAAGCATCAAGGATATTAGATCCTTTCTAGGGCATGCTGGGTTCTACCAATGGTTCATTAAGGATTTTAGCAAAATCGCTAGGCCCTTAACCAACCTGCTCGCTAAGGGCGTGCCCTTTGATTTTAACGATGAATGTTTCAAGTCATGGGGGAAGCTTAAGTAAGAACTTATTTCTGTGCCTATTATTTCTGCTCCTAATTGGGCCCAACTATTCGAAATCATGTGAGATGCCTCTGATTTTGCTATTGGCGCTGTTCTAGGATAGCGCATCGACAATAGGCAGCACGTGATTTACTATTCGAGTAGGACCTTGAATGACGCCCAACAGAATTATACAACGACTGAGAAGGAATTCTTGGCCGTTGTCTTTGCGTTAGAAAAGTTTCGGCCCTACTTATTAGGCTCGAAGACGGTGATTTTCACAGATCACTCAGCACTGAAATACCTCATGATCAAGAAGGAAGCAAAATCCCGATTGATTCGGTGGATCCTTTTGCTTCAAGAATTTGACCTGAAAATCTGGGATAAACGAGGTATAGAAAATGTGGTCGCTGATCATCTCTCACGAATTCCGAATGCACCGAACATACAAGCTCTGATCAATGAGGATTTCTCAGATGAGCACATCCTGGCCATTTTTAAGGAACCCTGGTATGCGGACATTGTCAATTACCTGGCCACTGGACAATTACCTGTTGACTGAACAAAGCAAGACCAATGTCGTTTCTTTGTCCAAGTACGGTACTTCTTCTGGGAAGAGCCGTATCTTTTTAAATATTGTCCCGACCAGATTATTAGCCGATGCATACCAGAGGAAGAACAGAGGAGTGTGCTAAGCTTTTGCCATGAACTTGCATACGGAGGACACTTCGGTCCCCGCAAGACTACAGAGAAGGTTCTACAAAGTGGGTTTTACTAGCCCACTTTTTTCAAAGACTCATACCATTTTTGCAAGTCATGCGCAAATTGTCAGAAGATTGGGAAAATTTCAAGAAGAGACATGATGCCCCTAAACCTAATCCTGGAAGTTGAAATTTTTGATATTTGGGGTATTGACTTCATGGGACCGTTTCCTGATTCCTTTGGCAACCAGTTCATTTTAGTTGCTGTAGACTATGTCTCTAAATGGGTAGAAGCTGTGCCTACAAAGACCAATGACAACAAAGTGGTTGTCAAATTTCTCAAAGAAAACATCTTCTCCCGATTTGGCACCCCTAGAGCGATAATTAGTGATAATGGATTGCATTTCTGCAACAGAGTTTTTGAAGCTCTGATGCGGAAATATTCCATCAATCACAAGTTATCTACTCCGTATCATCCCCAGATAAATGGGCAGGTCGAAGTCACCAATCGACAAATCAAGCTCATTTTGGAAAAGACTGTCGGACAGAACCGAAAGGATTGGTCGGTCAAACTTAACGATGCATTGTGGGCTTACCGTACTGCTTTTAAGACAGTTCTGGGGATGTCTCCTTATCGAATTGTATTTTGAAAAGCCTATCATCTACCAGTCGAATTAGAACACCATGCCCTATGGGCCATTAAACAACTCAATTTTGATCTAAGTAAGGCCGGTGAGCTAAGGAGACTGCAGGTCGCAGAATTAGAGGAGATACGGAATGAAGCCTATGAGAACGCTCGAATCACCAAAAGTAGGACTAAACTTTTTCATGACCAGATCATAACCCGAAAAAACTTTGCCCCGGGAGACCAGGTTCTGCTGTACAACTCGAGGCTTCATATTTTCGCGGGGAAGCTGAAGACTCGTTGGTCTGGACCGTTCATCGTGCGCACCGTTTTTCTACGCGGTGCTGTGATTATTGTAGACCCTAAGTCCAACACGGAATTCAAAGTGAACGGGTAAAGACTGAAGCCCTTCTTGACCACTGAGCCGATAACTCCGGGTGATAGTGTGCTGACTCTTTTTGAGCCGTCATACAACTAGCCACAGCAACTAATAAAAAAATAATAATAAATAAAAAAATTAATAATAATACACTTATTGTTTATATGCTGACCCCTTCTTTTTATTTTGCCATTTCTTTCGCCTATCGCACTTGGCCGGCTCGAGTCGACGAGGGTGGTAACATTCTTACTTCACCCTCTTTATTGCATTTGCATTTACATGTAATTCATTGAGGACATGCTTTAGATAGGTGTGGGGGGTGCTAACACTTTTTCTTTCTTCTTTCAAGCTAACACTTTTTCTTTCTTCTTCAAAAAAAAAATCTCCAGATTGAAAAGAAATTTCATACCCTTTATAAAAATACCAAAAGGTTGTTGGAATTAAGGGAACCTTATTAATGAATCTTTATTTTTGCCTAAATAAACAAGAAAGATTGGTTTAACTAAGAGTTAGGAGGGATAAGGAAAATATCTCATACCTTTTATTTAGCCTTAGTAGAATATGCATAAACTACACACACATGCTTGGGATTTAGAGACACAACTCTGAAAAAAAACGCTGGATAATTGTGCCTCAAGAAGCATGATTACTCATGCCAAAATTTTTTTTTATAACAAATATATAATGTATAAATAAATCTTGATTTCGTGGCCTAATCCACTTGCATATTTGATCAGAAGGGTGTTTTTTCACCTGGTTCCCTAAGACCATCTGATTTGGGAGTCATCGGTTTGGTATGTGTTACATGAGGGAAGTAGAAAACCTAATGGAACCAAGAATAATAGATAAAAATTAATAAAATTAAATGATATTCAAAGTTGAGTTAAAAAATCCCAAGCACATCACACTTACACATTATGCATATCTATCTAAAACAAAATAACAGAATGAGTTAGAAGTACAAGATTCTTTCTAAATTTAAAGAAAAACTATAATTTCTTCTTGTATGAAGGCTAAAGTATCGGAGGACTTATGAGGGTTAAACCTAATTCTTACATCATTCGGTCATTTTTACTTAGATGATTGAAAGTTCTTTTTCATGACAGAGTTTTTGCTAACAACTAAATACTTTTTTTACTTACTGGATTTTGTGGGTGTAATCCGCTGAAAACCCTCAGGGGACAACACTCGTCCTCTAGGGGAAACCTAGAGGTTTAAAGGCTTGTTGCACATGCTCAGTGCAATCGCGTCACCTGCGAAAGTGGTGTAATAATTTTCTTATTTTTCTTTTGTTCGGGACGAGCAAAAAGATAAGTATGGGGGTGTGATTAGTCTCTAATTCTGCATAATTTTTATCACATCCGCATAGTTATTTGATGTAAAATTTTGCTAATAAAGCTTTGCTTTCTTGATCCTAGGTCAATGGTGTGCAAATGAAGAAGAAGACCCTAAATCACCATTTAATGGGTGATTAAAGACCTACCAAGTAGCCATTGACTTTAGAGTGAAGATTTTGTCAGCCCAGGGTATCAAATCCTGAATCCAAGAGATCCAGGCGACAGAAGACAGATGGGACGGCGCGCTGCCTGAAGCCAGGCGGGCGCCTCGGCCGCGTTACCGCGGCCCTATGGGCGCGCGCGCGCCTGCGCTTTGGGCCAGGGGTCGTCCCCCTGGCCCCCTTTTCCCTGATGCCTATAAATACCCCCCAGGGGCCTTCAGTTGGGAGATATCCAGAGTTAGAGCAAGTTGTTATAATCTTGTTTTTAGGATTGTAGTTGTTTTAGTTTCCTTCTTCTTCTAGTTTTAGTTTTAGCCATTAGAGTGAAAGAGAGAGAGAGAGTGTTAGAGTTGTATTTGAAGGGTGACAAACTAATACAAGTAACTACTTCTCTTTCTTCTTTCCATTTACTTGTGCTTTCCATTTGTTTTTTACTTTCTTGTTGTAGTGTAACTCCCTCTCTTTACCTCCTTTCTTTTGTTGTTTCTTATCTCAAGCATGTCCAACTAACTCTTCCATTTGCATGACTAACTAACTACTAACCCACTAATCTCTAACAACTTGATTGATAACCCAAATGAGTCAATAGTGTCAAATAAGTCTTGTGCAAACGAGAGTTATGACATCTTAAGATGAGGGTTCTAACTCTAACTTACCTACAAGTATTTACTTTCTTATATTTCATTCTTAATGGGTTTTTGATGATCTATGAGTTGTCTACTTTATTTGTTATTGTAAGTTAGAGATTTTCCTTTTAACTTTGCCGATACCATTAGTGCACTTGTGTCTTCCCTTATTCTCGCCTTCTATTGGATCTTGATAAGGGAATGTCCGAGTTTTTTCATGTAAAGCTAAGTTATAGGAAGAACTTTCAATCAATTTTCACGTGAATAGTTCCTATGCATAAGGCTTAAGCTTGCCTATGATCCATCGTGAGGCTACATTTTTAAGAAGTTAGGGATTAGTGGGAGCACTTAGTAGAAAGTTAGCCATGCATTTTTACCCTTAAGAAAATCTACTTTTACAAACAAGCAAACCAATTCAAAACTATTCTTGAACCAACTTGTTTTCATTTTTCAATTCTTTATTTGAAAAAAAGATCTTTCTCTTTTCTTGAACAAAGAAGCTGCATCAAGCTTCCATCGCTCTCCCTCCTTGTAGATACGACCCGTATAGCCACTTCGCTACTATAGAAGAATTGCAAAAGCAGTAACATCGACCCACACTCTTCTTACTTATTCTTGTGCTTGCTTTTTGCCTATCAGCAATCACTAGTCCTTGGTTCAAGAGCTTTACAAAGCATGACCCATATGTAACTCATCACATCCCAACTCAACAAAACAAGTGCAAGCTACACTTAAACCATCAAAACTAAAAGTAAGCATGGAGTAAAGTAATGTTAGCTTGTTAGAGAGTTAGGAAGTTAGAGTGTTAGATCCATCATCATGAGCCATCAATGGCTCTTGCAATAGTAAGGCCAAGTAGAGGCTATTAGATTCATGTGGATTATCAAGTAAGAAGTTAGACTAGTTAGTGGTTAGTAGTTAGTTGCCATGAGATAAAAGTTTAGCTAAACATGTAAAAGGAGTTAGATAGAAAATAAAGAGAGGTAAAGAGAGCACCTTTCATAGCTTTTCACCTTCTATTACAAGCACTCTTGCATTCCACTCATGTATCACTCTCTCCCCTATTACAAGATCTAAAACAAATGAAAAATACAAAGAGGAAGAAGAAGAACTAACCTAAACTACAACATGGAAAGAACTACACTAAACTCTGCATATCTCCCAACTCTGGAACCCCAAGAGGTATTTATGGCACCAGGGGAACGGGGGCCAGGGGGACAACCCCTGGCCCGAAGCCAGCCGCGCGCTGTTCCGTCTGTCTCCTGTCAGTTTCTGTGCCCGGTTTCTGGTTTGCAACCCCTAGTTTTGACAGAATCAGCCTCCTAGGTCAATGGCTATCTTAATAGACCTTTAATCACCAATTAAATGGTGATTTAGGGTCTTCTTCTTCATTGCACATGTTGACTGATTTTTCCTGCACACAAAAGTTAGAATATTAGATTAAGAATAGATGTGCAAGGTTCTCAGTTCTAATCCGCGGTAGCAGGGCTATGCGGGTCGTGATCCTCAAGGAGGGACTGCGATGGAAGCGTTAAGCAAGTTAATCTCTAAAATTTATCTTTTTTAGTTAATTGTCACGATGGTATTTACAAAGAAACGTGGTATTTACAATGAGTTGTGGGAAAGAATATTGGAGAGATGTGGATTTAATCTACGAAAAGAAAATAAAAGAAAAGAAAGGAAAACTTATCTCTTTATTATCTTGCCGTTTGAACCGTTGCGATGATTTCCCATTTCTTGGAAGGCGTACAAGCACGGCTTATGGGATCGTCCGCCTTCTTAATCTACTCTACGAAATAAAACAACAAGCTATGAAGACTTGTTCATCGCCATGGGCCGTCAAGGTTCCTTCTTTGGCTAGGTAGTCTCGAAGCGATTGGTTCTCATGGAGAGCAAGACGTTAGAGAAAGAAACAATGTAGAGAACAAAAACAGAGAGAACAAGAACACAACATTAAATAGAAGAGATGAACAAATAAACATAACAAAAACAAACCTTTGAATGGATTTCATTAACAATTGAAGAAGAGTTGCCTTACACCGCTGTCACCTCAGTACAAGCATGGACTCTTTCCTCCATGAAAGCTTCCTCCACTCTCAGAATTTACAAAAGATAAACAAAAAGAAAACCTAACCTAGAAGAAAGAGGAAAAACCCTAAAAATCTGAACTTTGGCCCTTTGCTGGACGCTGGACGCTATTTACGTTGCACTGCAGGTGATATTTATAGGTGCAGAAGGCTACAGAGTCCCGGATAAACATCACCACAAAATTTGGGATCTGGATGAGATCAAAGTGCCGCGTTTCCGCGGCTTTTGCCGCGGATCCGCGGCACTCTGGTGACGTCTGGCCACGCGCTTTGGCGCGTGGCCTCTCCTGGTCCGTCCCTGTGGGCTTGTGCTTCTGGAATTTTGATCCTGGCCTTTTAATCTGGATTTTCGAGATAACTTGGTAATCAAGTTACTCTTAATCCAGATTTCTTCAAATCTTCTCTCCACGAAATTCCTCTCTATCTTGGCCTTTATGCACATCCTGCAAGAGTTTAGGGTTGGGTAGAATTCTATCCTTCCCTAAACTTTAATAATTGCAACTTTAGCCCTTTTCATAATTGCACTTTGACAATCTGCTATTTGCACTTTAACTCTTGGGCTTCAAACATGGGCTTGGATCTGGGCTTTTGGGCTCTTTAGGCTTTATTTATTGCTACAATAACAATTCGAGGCCTGCACACAATAAATTACAAATTATTAATAAATGTGCAGAATTAAATGAATAAATATGAAAATGTGATGGTAAATATGATGATAAAAATGCACTTTTCACTACCAATCACACCCCCACACTTATCTTTTTGCTCGTCCTCGAGTAAAAACAAAGAAAAAGAAAAAGTTAATCTAACCTAACTCACTTTCGTAGGAATCACGATTGCACTTAGCACGTGCAACAAGCCGTTAAACCCCTAGGTTACCCTAGAGGACGAGTGTTGTCTCGTGAGGGTTTTCAGCGGATTGCACCCACAAAATCCATAAAAAGGAAAATATTTGAATTATATTTGAAGAGACTAAGTAGTCTATAAGTTTTAGGATCCTCATTTTTATTCATTCTTTAAACTTAGTCTTAATAAAGTTAATTGTTTTCCATTTTAGGTAAGGATTAAAATTGAAGTTCTAATATAGTCTTTTTCGTTACCAAAAGTCATACGCACCCTTGTGAATCTAGGAATTCCTTAACTTGGACTCTCATGCCTCTTTATTATTTTTATAACATCATCTAATTTTCTTTCGTGTAAGTATCAAGGCTTCTTGAGGCCTTCATACCTAACTAATTGACTATTAGATGTGTTAATAATTTTTTTTTTTTTTTTTTTTTTTGCATGTATAACTCATCTAATTTTCTTTCGTATAAGTATCAAGGCTTCTTGAGGCCCTCATACCTAACTAATTGATTATTAGATGTGTTAATACATATATTATATTTCTTAGTTTTCTTAGGCTTTCTAATCCACCCATGTAGCGAACTTAAAGTCGGTGGCTCCCAAACCAGTCGGCTTTAGGGCACCAAGTGAGAAAACACCCCGCGGACTCAAATTCGAGTGAATTAGGCCCCAAAACTAAGGACTTTATTTTATTTACTCACCTTTAGGCATGAATACTTATGCTTCTTGAGGCACATGTATCAGCTTAATTGGTGATTTTTTTTTTTCTTCTTTTTTTTTTATGAGGCACAAGGTCTTTGTCTTAGAATCCTAGATATGCATTTGGTATGCACATTTCATTAAGGTAAAAATCAAGACTAATTATTTATTCAATTTCTCTCCTATACCTAAAAATTAAACAATTTATTTATTTTGACCAAGTTTTTAGAAATCCTAATCATGATTTTCCTAATCCTTAAAACGAACCTAGATTTCTTTCAAAAAATAAGTCAAATATTTCCTTTTTATAACATTTTTTTTTTTTAGCAAATTTTGTTAGTGTCTACCTATGTTAGTATGTTAGTAAAGCCCACCCCCACACTTATCTCATGCATTGTCCTCAATGTATGAATGAATGCATATATGCATGAAAAAGAACAAGGGAAGGCGGAAGTTACCTTAGGGTGGTGGTTCCGGAGGTGGTCTAATTGGTCCACGAAATGCGGCCCAACCAAGATAACAGATAATTTGGTGGAACCCACCAGAAACTTTCCTTACATAACCCACTAAAATATATGTATAATCATTTTTTAGAATTTCCACCCCATCAAATTTCCAAATTTCATAATAAATTTCAGAGTTAATTGTCTCAACCTCCTTGTCCCAAAATGGAGTATGAAAAGATGGAATGATTGACTTGGACATGGGAAGTACGGGAACGAATACTGACTCAGGGAAGAAGCTCAAATAAAGTAAGGGCTCAGGAGTCGGGCTAAGTTCGAGAAGTGGGTCCAAGTCAAAAAATTGAAACTCACGTCCACAATCATCTTCCCACAATGGAATGTGACTCAATGGTGGTGATTCAAATTCAGGAATGATAGATGTGGGAATCAAAACTGACTCTAAAATATTACCTAAGTCGGGTAACAAAACAGGAGTCAATAATGATTCAGGAATTTGAACTTGATCATAGATTTGAGAATCTAGGTCACATTCGAGTTCTAATTCGGGAAAGGAAAAACTTGCCAAATTATCAGAATTTGAAGTTTCGGCAAGTTCACAAGATGGTACTGAATTAGAAACTTGTTGTTCCAAGCAACTTGGTTCGTCGGCTCTAATCAAGTGGTCATTGATATCAGAATCAGCCGGCCGGTGTAAGCATTCAACCATCAAATCTATGTCATGATCACGGGCTAATTTAGCCTCAGTCATGGCAGCTAGCATCCCTTCATAGTCGATAGGTGGATCATATTCTGATTGGACTTGAAAATAGGACGGGTAATCGTGATAAATTTGTGAGTCGGTGGACTCACGTATCATCATGTCTAAAATTGATGGTGATTTTTGCTTGGACTCATTCCTACTCATCATTTCCAAGATAGATGGATTTCTATTCTGAATGGGTGGATCTGAGTATGAATTTTGGGAAGAATGTGGACTAGATGGATATGAAGGACAATTAGGTTGAGAATTAGACTCGGGGGACTCGAAACCCCATGAACTCTGTGACGAGTTGAAATTATTATGGAAATTATAGTCATAAGATGGGGGGTGTGGGTTATATTCATTCGGATAAGACCATTCCGGCACACTAGATTGGTCAAAGTTAGGGTATGCCGGGTTGGTAATATCCGAATAATAGTTAGGGGTGTAATATGGATTAAAATTGGAATTATTCTTATATGCCATATCACACCAACACAAACACAACAAACAAAAAGAAAAATTCTAACCTAAGTTAGGGTAGACCTATGACCTAGACGACTCCTAACTGGTTAGACTGTCCACGGGAGGTAGGGTGCAGACTTTGACCACAAGTTAATCAGCCAGGTCGGGGCAAGAGTGGTGGGAGGTTTTCCGTCAAAGACGTTCCTTAATTAAATAACCACCACACTTCGGGCTTTCGGCCCTCAATCCCCTTCCTAGACACTGATTTGGCAGGAGTCAACTTCCAACACCGTTCCCCCTTAGGATAATCTCCTAATTGAGTCCGAGATGTCCCTAGGGCCAACGTCTACTAATTTTTAAGTTAGGATTGGGTTAGTGAGTGCTCGGGATATGATTTTTGGGCTAAGGAAGGGTGATGAAATCCCCACCTTATCTTGTTAATGGGTTATGCCCTTAAGATGAATTAGTGCAAGTGTACAAGATAAATAGATAAGAATCACTCAAAGCAGAAAATCAACCAAGAGATGAATCCTATTCTACATGCAATGCGTACGTACCTTGCTCCTCCAGCACTCTTCAACAGTAAAAGTAAAAGAATTGAAAGACACGTGCCTAGAATGCAATTGTCTAAACAATTTTTAATTACAACCAATTTTTTACTGTTGATTAAATTAGCAGGTATATGGTGAATAATACAGGAAGATAAGTATTGCAGAAGCTGTATTTTGCAGAGCTGAAGACCCTGCAGAAAAATTGTCAGGAGTGAACTCCTCCTTGCCGCAGATCCGCGGCTTTGGCCGCGTTTCTGCGGCAATTTGGAGGGATCCTGGGCTCTGCTTTCTGGAGCAGAGGCCCAGGTCCACTTATATGTTACTGCAGTTGCAAAAATCCTGTTTCTTCACCTGTAACCTGCAACAGAAAAGAATAAAGAATAAGTTAATAAAAAATATTTTTTTATTAGAGAATAACTTACCGTCCCTCCCCGGCAACGGCGCCAATTTGTTGAGTATTCCCGCCTGTCACGCGGGTGACCCGGGTTCGTTCCCCGGAAACGGCGCCAATTTGTTGACTGATTTTTCCTGCACACAAAAGTTAGAATATTAGATTAAGAATAGATGTGCAAGGTTCTCAGTTCTAATCCGCGGTAGCAGGGCTATGCGGGTCGTGATCCTCAAGGAGGGACTGCGATGGAAGCGTTAAGCAAGTTAATCTCTAAAATTTATCTTTTTTAGTTAATTGTCACGATGGTATTTACAAAGAAACGTGGTATTTACAATGAGTTGTGGGAAAGAATATTGGAGAGATGTGGATTTAATCTACGAAAAGAAAATAAAAGAAAAGAAAGGAAAACTTATCTCTTTATTTGCTTGCCGTTTGAACCGTTGCGATGATTTCCCTTTTCTTGGAAGGCGTACAAGCACAGCTTATGGGATCGTCCGCCTTCTTAATCTACTCTACGAAATAAAACAACAAGCTATGAAGACTTGTTCATCGCCATGGGCCGTCAAGGTTCCTTCTTTGGCTAGGTAGTCTCGAAGCGATTGGTTCTCATGGAGAGCAAGACGTTAGAGAAAGAAACAATGTAGAGAACAAAAACAGAGAGAACAAGAACACAACATTAAATAGAAGAGATGAACAAATAAACATAACAAAAACAAACCTTTGAATGGATTTCATTAACAATTGAAGAAGAGTTGCCTTACACCGCTGTCACCTCAGTACAAGCATGGACTCTTTCCTCCATGAAAGCTTCCTCCACTCTCAGAATTTACAAAAGATAAACAAAAAGAAAACCTAACCTAGAAGAAAGAGGAAAAACCCTAAAAATCTGAACTTTGGCCCTTTGCTGGACGCTGGACGCTGGACGCTGGACGCTGGACGCTGTTTACGTTGCACTGCAGGTGATATTTATAGGTGCAGAAGGCTACAGAGTCCCGGATAAACATCACCACAAAATTTGGGATCTGGATGAGATCAAAGTGCCGCGTTTCCGCGGCTTTTGCCGCGGATCCGCGGCACTCTGGTGACGTCTGGCCACGCGCTTTGGCGCGTGGCCTCTCCTGGTCCGTCCCTGTGGGCTTGTGCTTCTGGAATTTTGATCCTGGCCTTTTAATCTGGATTTTCGAGATAACTTGGTAATCAAGTTACTCTTAATCCAGATTTCTTCAAATCTTCTCTCCACGAAGTTCCTCTCTATCTTGGCCTTTATGCACATCCTGCAAGAGTTTAGGGTTGGGTAGAATTCTATCCTTCCCTAAACTTTAATAATTGCAACTTTAGCCCTTTTTATAATTGCACTTTGACAATCTGCTATTTGCACTTTAACTCTTGGGCTTCAAACATGGGCTTGGATCTGGGCTTTTGGGCTCTTTAGGCTTTATTTATTGCTACAATAACAATTCGAGGCCTGCACACAATAAATTACAAATTATTAATAAATGTGCAGAATTAAATGAATAAATATGAAAATGTGATGGTAAATATGATGATAAAAATGCACTTTTCACTACCAATCACACCCCCACACTTATCTTTTTGCTCGTCCTCGAGTAAAAACAAAGAAAAAGAAAAAGTTAATCTAACCTAACTCACTTTCGTAGGAATCACGATTGCACTTAGCACGTGCAACAAGCCGTTAAACCCCTAGGTTACCCTAGAGGACGAGTGTTGTCTCGTGAGGGTTTTCAGCGGATTGCACCCACAAAATCCATAAAAAGGAAAATATTTGAATTATATTTGAAGAGACTAAGTAGTCTATAAGTTTTAGGATCCTCATTTTTATTCATTCTTTAAACTTAGTCTTAATAAAGTTAATTGTTTTCCATTTTAGGTAAGGATTAAAATTGAAGTTCTAATATAGTCTTTTTCGTTACCAAAAGTCATACGCACCCTTGTGAATCTAGGAATTCCTTAACTTGGACTCTCATGCCTCTTTATTATTTTTATAACATCATCTAATTTTCTTTCGTGTAAGTATCAAGGCTTCTTGAGGCCTTCATACCTAACTAATTGACTATTAGATGTGTTAATAATTTTTTTTTTTTTTTTTTTTTTTGCATGTATAACTCATCTAATTTTCTTTCGTATAAGTATCAAGGCTTCTTGAGGCCCTCATACCTAACTAATTGATTATTAGATGTGTTAATACATATATTATATTTCTTAGTTTTCTTAGGCTTTCTAATCCACCCATGTAGCGAACTTAAAGTCGGTGGCTCCCAAACCAGTCGGCTTTAGGGCACCAAGTGAGAAAACACCCCGCGGACTCAAATTCGAGTGAATTAGGCCCCAAAACTAAGGACTTTATTTTATTTACTCACCTTTAGGCATGAATACTTATGCTTCTTGAGGCACATGTATCAGCTTAATTGGTGATTTTTTTTTACCTGTAACCTGCAACAGAAAAGAATAAAGAATAAGTTAATAAAAAATATTTTTTTATTAGAGAATAACTTACCGTCCCTCCCCGGCAACGGCGCCAATTTGTTGACTGATTTTTCCTGCACACAAAAGTTAGAATATTAGATTAAGAATAGATGTGCAAGGTTCTCAGTTCTAATCCGCGGTAGCAGGGCTATGCGGGTCGTGATCCTCAAGGAGGGACTGCGATGGAAGCGTTAAGCAAGTTAATCTCTAAAATTTATCTTTTTTAGTTAATTGTCACGATGGTATTTACAAAGAAACGTGGTATTTACAATGAGTTGTGGGAAAGAATATTGGAGAGATGTGGATTTAATCTACGAAAAGAAAATAAAAGAAAAGAAAGGAAAACTTATCTCTTTATTTGCTTGCCGTTTGAACCGTTGCGATGATTTCCCTTTTCTTGGAAGGCGTACAAGCACGGCTTATGGGATCGTCCGCCTTCTTAATCTACTCTACGAAATAAAACAACAAGCTATGAAGACTTGTTCATCGCCATGGGCCGTCAAGGTTCCTTCTTTGGCTAGGTAGTCTCGAAGAGATTGGTTCTCATGGAGAGCAAGACGTTAGAGAAAGAAACAATGTAGAGAACAAAAACAGAGAGAACAAGAACACAACATTAAATAGAAGAGATGAACAAATAAACATAACAAAAACAAACCTTTGAATGGATTTCATTAACAATTGAAGAAGAGTTGCCTTACACCGCTGTCACCTCAGTACAAGCATGGACTCTTTCCTCCATGAAAGCTTCCTCCACTCTCAGAATTTACAAAAGATAAACAAAAAGAAAACCTAACCTAGAAGAAAGAGGAAAAACCCTAAAAATCTGAACTTTGGCCCTTTGCTGGACGCTGGACGCTGGACGCTGGACGCTGTTTACGTTGCACTGCAGGTGATATTTATAGGTGCAGAAGGCTACAGAGTCCCGGATAAACATCACCACAAAATTTGGGATCTGGATGAGATCAAAGTGCCGCGTTTCCGCGGCTTTTGCCGCGGATCCGCGGCACTCTGGTGACGTCTGGCCACGCGCTTTGGCGCGTGGCCTCTCCTGGTCCGTCCCTGTGGGCTTGTGCTTCTGGAATTTTGATCCTGGCCTTTTAATCTGGATTTTCGAGATAACTTGGTAATCAAGTTACTCTTAATCCAGATTTCTTCAAATCTTCTCTCCACGAAATTCCTCTCTATCTTGGCCTTTATGCACATCCTGCAAGAGTTTAGGGTTGGGTAGAATTCTATCCTTCCCTAAACTTTAATAATTGCAACTTTAGCCCTTTTCATAATTGCACTTTGACAATCTGCTATTTGCACTTTAACTCTTGGGCTTCAAACATGGGCTTGGATCTGGGCTTTTGGGCTCTTTAGGCTTTATTTATTGCTACAATAACAATTCGAGGCCTGCACACAATAAATTACAAATTATTAATAAATGTGCAGAATTAAATGAATAAATATGAAAATGTGATGGTAAATATGATGATAAAAATGCACTTTTCACTACCAATCAGCACACTATGGACCTAGAATCAAGCAAGCAAAGCTTTATTAGCAGAATTTTATACCAAATAAATATGCGGATGTGATAAAAATTATACAAAATTAGAGATTAATCAATAGACATAGGCACTTGCATCATATCCAACATGGTCATCAGTATTATTTCTTTCTTGTAATATAGTATCTGACATGTGTTTTCGTGATATTGACACCCAAGATTATCGTGACATGTATGTGATAGCTATACTGCTGGACTTGACATGTGATTTTGAACTTAACTTTGTGTTTTCGTGATCTTATGATATTGTAATTATGTGATTTTGTTTACACGGCACTTCACTTGTCCAGGGTGTTATATAATCATTACCATGCCACAGATCACAGGCGTAGTCTTATTGCACATGATCTATTTAATCTTCTTATTGTTTACTATTTTCAGTTTTCGTTATTGTCAGCCATATTGATCTAATGCCTTGTATTGTTACCATACTTTCATACTATCTTTTTCTCTTTCTCTCGGGTACACTTAATGGTCCAGTTCTGACGGACCTATATTATTTTTCAGCATCTAGACTAGAGAACCAGTATAGAAGAGATGACATATTACAGTTCAGTCGTCACTCCGGTGAATTTAGTTTTCCTTGCTTGACTGGTTTTATTCATATATGGTGATTGATATTATTGATGATTCAGTATTTCATATATATGTTTTTATCTCCGCGCTTGATTGTATATGCCTATATGTGTGCTATCCTGGTCGTAGTTGACAGTTTAAGTGTTATGACAAAATTGATATGCTATGATATCTTGTTACTCTCAGGATCGATGTTTGCAGAACTTGGCAATATGATCAGTACTTGCAAAAGAACACTATTGTAAAGCAAATTAGCAATACCTAGAAAAAACAACAATAAGAAAAAACACGATGATTTAACGTGATTCGACCCAAACTTTGCCTACATCTACGGGAAAAGAATTTGAGAGAGCTTTGTTAGTAAATTTGGTACAAAAAGATCTAACCTTCCTCATAATGCAACAAAAGTATTTACCTTCTACTTGAAACTTACTCTAGATTACAAGAGTTTCTTCTCTCTATGCACCTTCAACTTGCTCCTCTCTTTCTTAGCTTCCTCTGGTTCTTTGTTTGGGAATTCGGAATTTCTCTCTTATTTGAGATAATTACAATGCTTGGTTACAACTTAATTTATAAGATTTTATAATACAACTCTTATTTAGACTATGAGATGATCTTGACCTTTATATGGTTGAAGAATCTTGATCAATCCTATTAGGAGTTAATCTCCTTGATTTAGAAGGATTCTAAACCCTTTAATCTTTAAAAATAAACTTTCATTGAATAAGAATTTAATCCATTTCGAATCCCACTAGAATAAGAAAACCTGCACCTGAAAAAAGAAACAGATTCTGCTTTAGAAATGTCGCGTATAGTCGACTAGTCCTTAAGGCTAGTGGATAATATCTCCAATTAGTTGACTACTATAAAACTTTTTCCTCTCTGTATCCTGCCTAGTCAACTATATATTGTTGACGAGTATTATGTATTAGTCGACTAATCAACTGACAAGTCAACTACTCTGCACCACACCTGGATCTATTTCTTTCTGATTCAAGCCATCGTCTTCTCCAATTTATTTGGATCTTATTGGACCATAACCTTCTCTTGAAAATAAGGCAAAATTCTAACGACCTCCATATTGACTTGCTTTTCAAATCTTTACTAAACCTTGATTCTTTCTTTGGTTGTAACCGTGTCGTGAAGCCTTTAACTTTTGTCTCCTCTCCCCTGGGCTTTTGGCTGATTTACTGCCATGGCTTGGGCCATCTTGGCCTTGCTCGAATGCACCTTTTCTCTATCCCACAACACTTTGACCCGGTTCATATCCCGTTGCAGTCTTCTTTGAAGCTTTACATCGCGATGAACTCCCTTCTAAGCTTATCCTTGAAACTCCACTTTGAATTGAGTTTTCTTCTTTCAGCTTGTACAACACTCTATACTTCTCTCCTTCCAAGATTGCCCTGCCTCCTTGGCTAATTGTGACGATGCCTTATTACACTTGGATCTGACATCCTTTATTGTCAAGCACCTTTATGGATATTAGATTGTAGCGTGCCTCCAGAATAGATCGGACCGCCTCCAGAAGACCCATCGTCCTATCTCTTTCTGTAACCTTGACTGTCATAGTGCCAATAACCTCACAAGCCGAGCCATCCACCATCTTCACAGTCTCTTTCTCCTTTGCAACCAAGGAGTTGAACATCTCTTTTTAGGAACATACATGAATCGTACTATCTGAATCAAATATCTAGCCTTCACCTTTAGAAATGTTATCCTCATAGGAAGCTATTAATACTTCGGTTTTCTCTAAACCGCTCAATGCTATGACTACCTCAACAGCTTTCCCCTTCTTCGTCAATCGCTCTTGATGTTGCTTGCAGTCATTTTTCCAATGACCTTCCTTGTGATAAAAGTGAGACGCTTTTACGAGCCTAGACCTTCTTTCCTTCTCTTCCTTTCTTTATCGTGACCACCAAACCCGATCTTTTTTACTCCTCTTGATTTGGTCTTTTTTTAATCTCATTAGATAAGAGAGTTGACGTGACCTCCTCAAAGATGAAAGTTTTCTTACCGTGGAGCATGGTGGTGATGATGTAATCATATGACTCTAGAAGTGAACTGAGAAGTATTAACGCCTAGTCCTCCTCGTTGATCTTGACATCAACAGCTAGAAGCTCGCTGATGACCTTATTGAAAATATTTAGATGCTCCACACTGTCCCTTCATTCATGCGTAGTTCATACAGTTGTTTCTTGAGATATAGTTTGTTGGAGAGATTTTTTGTCATATACAATGCTTCTAACCTTGATCACTAATTAGTCTCTAATTTTGCATAATTTGTATCACATCTTCACATTGATTTCATATTAAATTCTGCTAATAAAGTTTTGCTTGCTTGATTCTAGGTCCATGGTGTGCAATAAAGAAGAAGACCCTAAATCACCATTTAATTGGTGATTAAAAGCCTATTAAAGATAACCATTGACCTAGAGAGCTAATTCTTTCAAAACCAGGGGCTGTAAACTAAAAATCGGGCACAGGGCCTGACAGGGGACAGACGGGATCGCGCGCGGCCCAGTATGGCCGCGGCCCCGGCCGCATTTTGGGCCAGGGCCTGTCCCCTGGCCCCCCTCTTCCCTGGTGGCTATAAATACCCCCCTGGGGTTTCAGAGCAGAGATATACAAAGTTTTAGGGTAGTTTTCATTTCCATGTTGTGTTTAGTTTAGGTTAGGTTAGTTCTTCTTCTTCCCCATTGTATTTTTCATTTCTTGTAGATCTTGTATTAGGGAGAGAGAGTGGTACTTGTTGGGAAGCAAGAGTGCTTGTAATAGAAGGTGACAATCTATGAAATGTGCTCTCTTACCTTACCTTTATTTTCTTCTCTCTAATCTCTTTTACATGTGTAGCTAGTCTTTTCTCTCATGGCAACTAACTACTAACCACCAACTTGCTAATCCATATGAATCTAATAGCCTCGGTTTGGCCTTGCTCTTGCAAGAGCCATTGATGGCTCATGATGATGGATCTAACACTCTAACTTCCTAACCACTAACAAGCTAACATTACTTTACTTCATGCTTGCTCTTATTGGGTTTTGATGATTTAAGTGTAGCTTGCACTTGTTTGTTGAGTTGGGTTGTGATGGGTTACATATGGGTCATGCTTTGAATCGCTCTTGAACCAAGGACTAGTTATGGCCAATGATACATGTGAGGCAACTATCACTAAGAGGTTAGCGTGTTGGTGGAGTCATTAGTAGTTAGTAGCCGTGAGTTTTCTTTCTCTTTTACTTGTTTTAGAAATATATTCAAAAATCACAAACATATTCTTTTTTATGTTTCTCACTTCTTAGTGTTTCACCGTACTCTCTTTTCATTCTTTGTTTTCTTTTCTTTTCATTCTTTCAAACTTTGAAGAACTTTTAACAAACACGTGAATCAACCGGTAAAGCTTCTATCGCCTCCCTCCTTGTGGATACGACCCGTATAGCCACTTCGCTACTACGAAAGAATCGCAAAAGCAGTAACATCAACCCACACTTCCTTCTCTTATTTTAGTGCTTGTTTTTTACCGATCAAATTTTGGCGCCGTCGCCGGGGATGGAAACAGTTTGATTTCACATTTTTGTTAACTTTTCTTCTTTGTTTTTTGGTATGCAGGTTAAAGTTTTAGCGTTGCAGAAGTCCACACTTGCTCAAGTGTGGTTAGGTAACTTCTTATACATTCTTATATTCTGCTGCTAATTTTTATCACCTGTACACTGTAAATAATTTTAAGAATTAAAATATGGAAATTGGATGCTTTAAAACGGTTTAGACATTTGCATCTAGGCACGTGTCAATTTTCATTCCAATATACTGTATTTTTATTCTTGTGTTGTTGTGATCTTGACAGAGGTGTACATATTGCATTGCATAAAGTTAGGACAAATACTTCAGTGATTTACTCGCTTTTTTGTGTTCATCTTATCTATATTGCACACTTGCACAAATTTAACTTAAGGGCAAAACCCAATACAAGATAAGGTGGGGAAGTCATTACCCTCCCTTAGCCCAAAAATCACCTCCCCACTCACACAACCCAAGCCTAAATAAAACTTGCTAGACGTTGGTCCCTACGGACATCTCGGACTCATTTAGGAGATTGACCTAAGGGAAAAGTTGTTAGAAGTTGACTCTTGTTAAATCGGTGCCTAAGGTTGGGGATTGAGAGGCGAAACCTCGAAGAACAGTGGTTTTACATAATTAGGCCCGTTGCTCCGGCACGGATACCTCCCACTGATCTTCCCCCTACCTGGCCGATTAACTCGTGGTCAGCGTCCTACAATATACCCCCCGTGGACAGTCTAACCAGTTAGGAGTCGTTTAGGTCTAAGTCAACCTAGCATAGGCTTGTTTTCTTTTTCTTTTTCTTTTTCTTTGTTTGTTTGTTTGTTTTCTTTTTTGTATACTGTGATATGGATTTTAACAACAATAATTCTTTCAATCATAATATGAATCTATATTTCACTCCGACCTCATTTGACTCGGATAACTCCAACCCGGCTATGTACAATATGAACTAACCATATATGCCGGGTTGGGATTATCCAAATCAATATGACCCGTACCCCCAATATTATGACCATAATTTTCAAAATAATTTCAACTCTTCACAGAGTTTATGGGGATTCAACTCCCCCGAGTCCAATTATCAACTACCTTGTCCACAATTTTCATTCCCCGATTTTAGTTCATATACTCCTTTTCCTGTTCCACCACCTGAAGAAAAATCTGATTTGAAAAGGAGTATAGAAGAGTCCCTACAACAAATGCAAAATTTGCTCAATTCACAATCCTTTCCATATCAAACTCCCCATACTCCTTTTCTAGAGCATCCAATTGAAGAAGAATCTGAACAAGAAAAGCGTTTGGAAGTCTTTTGTGAAAGAATGCAAAACATGTTGGACTCATCCTCTCAACCAAATTTTCAAGAGTCATACTCATCTTTTCCAGTCTCACCAATTCAAAATAAACAAACTTCAATACTGGACTTGAGTATGGAACCCTTGCGTGAGTCCGAGCAGCAACCGCAAAATCCGATGGACCCACAATTTCACCACAATTTCTAAAATCAACTTCCATACTCATCTTTTCAAGAAAAACCAATTACAAAAAGTATGGAAGACATGATTCAGACTCAACATTCTGTTACCCTGTCTGTCAGTAGGTTAGACTCAATAATGAGCGATCTGATCAATAAGAGAGAGGAAAATCTTTCTTGTCAACCATTGACCAATTCTTATATCCCTAACTCTACTGATTGGACCCTTGAATCATGTCAATTTGGGAATCCAGATTCAATTTCAGAACACACATTCGAACTTGACCAAAGTCCAAGTTATGAAAGTCACCTGGACCTTCTGGCAAGTTATCCCTTCCCTGAAATTGAAATTAAACCTGATGTGATCCTGAACTTCCTGTTGGGAACTCCATTTCACTTTTTGATTCAATAATGACTCCGATATCTTTACCAGATTTTTTCTCTATTCCGGAGTCAACAATGAATCCTGTACCCGTACACTGTGAAATTGAATCACCAATATCTTATGATCACACTATGGGGAAAGTGTGTGAACATCAATTCTTTGGTTTAGACCCTATTTTTGAACCAATTTCGACTCTCATTGTTGACTCTCGACTTGATCTGAGTCAACTTCCCGAGTAGGTATCAGTTTTTCTTCCTATTCCATTTAAGTCCAAATCCATCATTTTCAAAAATCACACTTCATTGTTGGACAAGAATGTTGACAAAAGTGACTCAGTAATTATTTTTGAAAATTGAAAATTAGATGGGGATAAATTTTTCAATAAGACCATTCAATCCATCATTCTTTTCTGGGATCATATTAGAGAGGTCCTTGGTGGGTTTCTGGATGATCCACGATATCTTGATTGGGTCGTAACGCTTGGCCCAATCTGAACACCACCAGAGCCACCCCCTTGAGGTAATCTTCCTTCCCTCTCCATTTGTTTCATGTATTTACACATTCACGATGCATTGAGGACCATGCATGAGATAAGTGTGGGGGAGGGTTTACTAACGTAATTAGTTTTATATTTTCTTTCTTTTACACTTCTTTTTAATAAAAAAAATTTTCTTTCTTTTCTTTTTACAAAACTTTTTGAATTAAGAGAAATAGTTTTTGATTTATTTTTAAGAAAATTAAGATTATCTTAGGAATTAGGAAGACCTAAAATTATGAAATTTTAAACTGAGTCAAAATAATAGGTCTTGTTTAAATTTTAGGATAAGAAAGTAAGATTGAAAGATAATTTGATCTTGAATTTTTTGCCTTAGATTTATGCACTTCACACTTACACAATTTTTGGGATTGAAACAAAGACTGAAAATGCCATAAAAAATAAATATATTAAAAAAATAATAATAAAAACCACTATTGAAGTTGGGTAATTATGCCTCAGGAAGCATGATTATTCAAACCTAAAACGGTGGACAAAAATAAAATAATTCCCTTTAGTTTTGTGGCCTTGTTTACTCGAGTCCTTAAGTTCGAGGGATGTTTTCTCATCTGGTGCCCTAAGACCATCTGGTTTGGGAGTCACCGGCTAAAGGCTCACTACCCGGGTGAATAAGAAAGCCTAAGAAAACTAAAGGAAGAGGAAAAAGAAAATAATAATAATAATATATATATATATAATATAAATAAATGACATGAAAGTTAGAATCGATATCCCAAAAATCTTCACAATTCACTAAGTGCATATTTTTCTAAGAGTTTTATGAAAGATTAAATAGTCAATTCAATTTTAAATTCTTACATTTAATTTATAACAAGATTTTTTTGCATTTTGACTTAGTTTAAGAAAGAACAATTTCTGGTTAACCTATGACCTTGGATCACTTATATTTTCACTAAAATACTTCAACACTTTTCTCTATTTCAAAAAGCGTCTTCAAAATACTAACATTTGATTTCTTTCTTTATGGATTTTGTTGGTGTAATCCGCTGAAAACTCTCAGGAGACAAAACTACTCCTCTAGGGGAAACATAGAGGTTTAACGGCTTGTTGCACATGCTCAGTGCAATCGCGTCACCTGCGAAAGTGGTGTAATAATTCCTTAGTTTTTTGTTTTACTCGGGACGAGCAAAAGATAAGTGTGGGGGTGTGATTAGTCTCTAATTTTGCATAATTTGTATCACATCTTCACATTGATTTCATATTAAATTCTGTTAATAAAGCTTTGCTTACTTGATTCTAGGTCCATGGTGTGCAATGAAGAAGAAGACCCTAAATCACCATTTAATTGGTGATTAAAAGCCTATTAAAGATAGCCATTGACCTAGAGAGCTGATTCTTTCAAAACCAGGGGCTGCAAACTAAAAACCGGGCACAGGGCCTGACAGGGGACAGACGGGACCGCGCGCGGCCCCAGTATGGTCGCGGCCCCGGCTGCATTTTGGGCCATGGCCTGTCCCCTGGCCCCCTCTTCCCTGGTGGCTATAAATACCCCCCTGGGGTTTCAGAGCAGAGATATACAGAGTTTTAGGGTAGTTTTCATTTTCATGTTGTGTTTAGTTTAGGTTAGGTTAGTTCTTCTTCTTCCCCATTGTATTTTCCATTTTGTTTTAGATCTTGTATTAGGAGAAAGAGTGATAGAAGGTGACAAGCTATGAATGGTGCTCTCTTTACCTCTCTTTGTTTTCTATCTAACTTCTTTTACATGTGTAGCTAATCTTTTCTCTCATGGCACTAACTACTAACCACCAACTAGTTTAACTTCTTATTTGATAATCCACATGAATCTAATAGCCTCGGTTTGGCCTTGCTCTTGCAAGAGCCATTGATGGCTCATGATGATGGATCTAACACTCTAACTTCCTAACCACTAACAAGCTAACATTACTTTACTCCATGCTTACTTTTCTATTTTTGATGGTTTAAGTGTAGCTTGCACTTGTTTGTTGAGTTGAGTTGTGATGAGTTACATATGGGCCATGCTTTGTATCGCTCTTGAACCAAGGACTAGTGATGGCCAATGATACATGTGAGGCAACTATCACTAAGAAGTTAGCATGTTGGTGGAGTCATTAGTAGTCAGTAGCCATGGGTTTTCTTTCTTTTTCACTTTGTTTTAGAAATATCAAAAACCACAAACACCATTCTTTTCTATGTTTCCCACTTCTTCGTATTTCACCGTACCTCTCTTTTCATTCTTTGTTTTCCTTTCTTTTCATTCTTTCAAACTTTGAAGAACTTTTAACAAACACGTGAATCAACCGGTAAAGCTTCTATCGCCTCCCGTCCTTGTGGATTCGACTCGTTTTAGCCTTTATGCTATAACGGAAGTATCGAGGAAGCGAAAGCGCACACACTTTAAATTTTAACTTCAAAACATACACTTTTTGTGCTCGGCTTTCCCCCGATCAATCACAATCCTATACCCATTTCCTCATTCATCACATTATATATCAACTCGTCTGTAAGACATAGTTGGATCGTGCTTGTCTCTTTTAGATCCATCTCCTCCCAATCCTCGTTTGACATATCTACAGGTTTTGATAACTTACCCTGTAAGATTTTATGAAGACCATATTGTACCAGCAACGTCTTCACCATCTTTTATCAGAAGCCGAAGTTTTCTTTGCCATTGAACTTTGAAAAGGACACCTAGAGGGGGGTGAATAGGTGTAAGTGCTAATCTATAAACTAAGTGCGCTAAATGCGGAAGCTAATGCAAATTTTGCAACACACTTAATACAACACACAAGTGTAGCCGAATTCCCCGTGAAGGGCTCTGGACTAACTCCTCTTGATTCCCTTGAATGGGTTGAGGTGCTATGTGAAGCTCTTGTGGTTAAGTAAAAGTGAGGCACACACACAAGCAATCCAAGCATATAATGAATAAGCAATATGAATCAATGCAAAGACAACACAAGCAAATAGATATGATATGGCAATATGAATTATGCTCAACACAAGCAAATATGATATGATGTTATGAATGATGCTTTGCACAATATAAAAAGAGAGAGTTGGAGAGACAATGGATCAAACGCAAATACAAAGATATGTTTCGAGGTTCGAGCCCCTAGCTCTACATCCCCGCCTACACCACCGTGTAGGATTTCCAATCCACTATCTCCCACCGAGGTAACCTTCACCGAGAAGGATTTGTTACAACAATGGAGTACCGAACTCCTCTCTCAAACACCGCCTCACAACCGAGGGGTAGGCCCGTAGCCAAACAACAACCAACACCTCTATCGAAGAGGGTTACAACCACCAAGCTCCACCTCACAATAGAGGGAGCAAACAACAATCAACTCCACCTCTCACTAGAGGGAGCAAACCACAATCCTCAACCTCTACCAAAGAGGGAGCAACCCAACAATGAAAAGGGTTTACAACTAAGAGGCTCAACTACCTCAAACAATCTCTCTTTCTTTTCTCTTTTCCACAAAACAAATGATCCTAATAGAATAGGATAGGTGATAGCTCAAGTGTGGAAAACTAAGTGTTTTGATCAAAGAAATTCTCTTGGGAAAACACCAAAAAATGATATAGAAATTTAGATCAAAAACTAATTCCCAAAACCCTAATTTCTTTGAAATAAACAAAACACTTAAAACAAATAAGATTGATCTTTTGGCACTTAAAACTCTTTTCAAAACTTGTTTAAAACACTGAAGAAGTCAGGAATTTTTAGCTCTAAAAAACTTGGCCAAAATCCCAAAGAAATGGGGTTTTTATAGGCCCATCAGAAAACTAGCCGTTAGGCTGATCGGGCAGCCTGACAGGCTAACGGTCGGCCGGCCCGGTCGACCGCCAACGGTCAGAAATGTGACCGTCGGGTAAACACGGTCGACCGCCCGGTCGACCAAAATAAACAGAGAGCACTGCTCTCAGTTACGGTCGACCGTCCGGGTCGACCGCCCTTGTGTCTGCCAGACGTGCACGGCTCTGTGCACGTCGGTCGACCTCACGGGTCGACCGTCCCTTGGTGCGGTCGACCCATGCAGTCGACCGACCTGGCCTGTCAGCCACAATCAGAGACAGAAACTGGTCAGAAACAACATGTTAAAATATTTCTTAAAATTCTTTTATCTCTTCTAAAATTCCATAAAACTTGTTTTAACATTTTGTATTGAAACACAAACTTGTGATAACAATTTCAAGACATATATCAACATATTCAAATCATTTTTGTGTCTTGTAAATTTTATCAAAAACCAACACTTGTATTTTATCAAACTTGATTTTTCAATACATGAATAGGAAAGTCAAAATAAGTTTGTTTAAAAATAAAGCATGTATGTATAGAATGAAACAACTATACATATATCAATTAAAACTTGTTTTGATCAACTATTCATGAAAACCAAAAACCAAACATAAAACGTGTGTGTTTGTGCACTTGAGCATATCAACTATACTAAGCTTTACAAATGGATTTAAAACACACTATCTAAACTAGGATACCTAAGTCTTCTTGACGATCTTCCATCTTCAAGTAGACTTGCTCCCAAAACTCCATCCATGGGCTAGGCAATGTGTGATCTTGAAGCTTGAGCCCTGGAATCACTTGTGAAGCTTCCAAACACCTTGTTGAAGCTAATCACCAACTAATATCTTGGTTAATGATCTGAAACTTAAACAACACAAGATTATTAGTAAATATAACTACATGAGTTAAACATCATCAAAACTAGGGTGGAAGGCCATTGGGCCAACAATCTCCCCCTTTTTGATGATGACAAAACTCATGGAGTTATATATGCATGGATTAAAGTTAAGCTTCAAAGAAGCTCCCCCTTAACTCATGCATAAACAAATAAACATGTTCTAGAGGCTCTAGATACCAATTAAATTAATAAAACATTAATAAAAACACTAGATGCTCTAGATACCAATTAAACTTAATATATGCAAAAACATAAGTATGCATATAAAACACAAATTATTCTCCCCCTTTTTGTCAATCATCAACAAAGGGGTAAACAATCAAAACAAAACAAAATCAATAAATTTTTTCTCCCCCTTTTTGTTCGAAACAATGAATCAACAAAGGGTAATAAAAAATAATGTTCTCCCCCTTTTTGTCTAAAACAAAAACAAAACCAAATAGGGGTGACAATCAATTAAGATATCAATTGAAAATTATGTCAATGAAGCATCTTGATACCAATTGAAAGTAAACATACCAAAACAAAATTTTGAGATACCAATTTAAAACATTCAAATAAATATCTTGATATCAAAAGAGAGTATTTTTCATTTTAAGGATATGATATCAATTGAAAATGACTATTTTCTATCATAAAGTAAGGGAGTGGGAAAACACATACCAATTGAAATATGAAAATTGAATTTTCTCCCCCTTTATGAAATACAAACTAAAACAATGCGTAGGCTTGAAATAAGATACCAATTGAAAAACTAAATCAATTGAAATAAAGTTGAAATTCAAGCTCTAGCATAAACAAGATTTGTGCTCAAGATATAGAAATATAATAGCACAAATAAAACATATTTGTATGAGAAATTAGATACCAATTGAAACTGATACCATTGAAATGAAAGCATACATACATACAAACATATGAGTATACAAGAGGTACAAAATTGATACCAATTGAAAGAGTTCAATGATACCAATTGAGACAATAATAATAGCATGGTATAACTCATATCAAAATGAAGAATACGAACTAGTTAAAATGGAAATTTTGTTAACTAGTACGAAATCCTTCAAGAAAGGAATAAACTAAAAATAATTTTCATAAAACACATGTAAATCACATAGCACTTAGAAACACTCAATATTCAATAAAGTCCATACATGCTCATGAAAACATACTCATGAGAAATATTTTAAAAAATGGTGAGTGTACAAGTAATGTGTGACATGGCATTATGAAATTTTCAATTAAGCTCAAAATTCCTTGAAACATAAAAACTCATCAAAAACTATTTAATTTTCAAGGTATATGTATGTCTTATACAAACTAAAGCATACATACATATCCAAAACACAACGAGTCCACAAAATATATGCATGAAGGCACGTGGCTCAAAAAGGATGTATATGTATAAGAATTGTTTGGACAAGATGGACATATACATGAAGTTAAACATATACACAAAATCAAGAAAAACTAAATTTTCACCAAAACAAATTTCATTTCAAGGTATATGTATGAATGGTCAACACAATAAGTATACATACATATCCCTAAACACAATTGAGTTCATATATATAGATTTGCATGAAAAGCAAATGACTCAAAGGGTATACATGTATATCTTAAGGTTTGGCAAAATAAACATATACATGAAATGAAAACTCATAAAACAAATCCAAAAATAGGAATACAAGTTTAAAATGTATGAATCATCAAAACTAGACTATACTAGCACATCTAATGGGTTCAAATAAGCATTCAAGCTCAAACATATATAGATTTATTTGTGGCCCACTATATGCACAAGTATAAATCCTAGTCTTAATGAAAACTAACATCTAAACAAGTAATCTTAACATGAAGCATCAAAACACGATAAAAATCAACATGATAAACATATGCATGATTATTATGAATATCCACATGTTGTTAGATTTATGATGTACATGATAGCTAATCAAATACGAGAACACAAAATAATAATCCATATTAAACATGGGTGTCTCAAATACTATACATGTATGTCAAGAATCTAATTAGCATGGCATTTTCATATTAATCACTAAACAATGAAACATGCTATAAACAATGAATATTAAAAGCATGAAAACAATGAATAGGAGTTAGGAATCGTTACCAAAACCTAGAAGGTAACTCTCCTTGTCTCCAAAACTTGGTGGTCCTCTCCACCAAACATCCCTTGAAAGTGATGCATCCAATTGATTTCCTTTAAGTACGGAACGCATCCACTCCAAGGTACGGCAACTCTCACGTTATGTGAGAGCCCACACCTACATCAAAAATAGGAGGGGTGGTCTTTGGTACCCATATCTTATTGGGTCCATGGGGGTTAGTACCTTCTCTAACCCAAACAAACTTATTTGCTAAATTATCATTATGTATTCTATCATAGCAAAATTTAGCAAGGTGGCCCATACGTCCACAATGTGTACATGTGTACACATGAGCATACGTGTGATGGTGGTGACCGTGGGAAGCACGTGTATGCCGTGGAGGGTGTGCATGAAAAGATGGAACTTGTTTCTTCCGAACCAAGGATTCCAAGCGTGTGTGGTTCATGACACATTGGCTCATAGTGGAGCCCAAACAATCAACACTCTTCTTAAGCATGGATATATCATTATTAATTAAAGAAGAAGTGTGGCATGCAATAGGAGAAGTGTGTGATACTACCCTAGCATGGCAAACATGTGCATCAATCTTATTTTGTAAAACTTCATTCTTCTTTAAATAAACATTAAATCATTAGAAATAGAAATTATTTTGTTTTTCAAAGCAACATTCTCTTTTAAAACAAAATCAATTTTTGAAGATAAAAACTCATTTTTCTTCAACACATCATCACAATCATTTTTAGATTTTAAAAATTTATTTTCTTTTAAGGCAAGGTCTAGTTGAGATTTCAATGAATCCCTTTCATTAGAAATCTCCTCTTTCTCTTGCAAAACCATGTTAAGCTTAGAAGACAAATTCTCTTTTTCTTTATTTAAAGCACAAGTCTTCTTTTTCAAAAGGTTGTATTTTTCTATTAGTTTTTCACAAACAATAGATAGTTCTTCATTCAAAGCATGGGGATCAATATAATCATCACATGAAGAACTAGCATCATTAGCATCTAATAGAGATTCCGATTGTACCTCAAGGGAGTCATTCCCTTGGACCATGAAGCATTGTGAGTCGAATTCTCCACTAGACTCCTCCGGTTGATTTGGCAATTGAAGCTTGGAGGTGGTGGTTGTTGTCAACATGTTCCACACTGCAAATGCGGAATCAAAGTTAGAAGCAAGCAAAAGATATTCTTTAGGTAGCGTGCTTCTAATGGCCTCAAGGGCTTGTGCATTGGCCCCTATATGATTGCGATCTCCAAGATAGCATTTCTTGGTGGCCACAAGAAAGACATGCAAACCTAGGGTCTTTAGGTACATGGACATCCTATACTTCCAAACAACAATATTGGAAGGGTCAAAACTAGGTGGGGTCATGAAGTCCATGGTAAACTATATGAGTGCAAACAAGCAAATGCAAATGTAGATTAGCCTAAAATGAGGATCTTTAACTCTAGGTTGTTAGACCCAAAATCAGAGCGCTTGGCTCTGATACCAATTGAAAAGGACACCTAGGGGGAGGGGGTGAATAGGTGTAAGTGCTAATCTATAAACTAAGTGCGCTAAATGTGGAAGCTAATGCAAATTTTGCAACACACTTAATACAACACACAAGTGTAGCCGAATTCCCCGTGAAGGGCTCTGGACTAACTCCTCTTGATTCCCCTTGAATGGGTTGAGGTGCTATGTGAAGCTCTTGTGGTTAAGTATAAGTGAGGTACACACACAAGCAATCCAAGCATATAATGAATAAGCAATATGAATCAATGCAAAGATAACACAAGCAAATAGATATGATATGGCAATATGAATTATGCTCAACACAAGCAAATATGATATGATGTTATGAATGATGCTTTGCACAATATAAAGAGAGAGAGAGAGAGAGAGTTAGAGAGACAATGGATCAAACGCAAACACAAAGATATGTTTCGAGGTTCGAGCCCCTAGCTCTACATCCCCGCCTACACCACCGTGTAGGATTTCCAATCCACTATCTCCCAGCGAGGGAACCTTCACCGAGAAGGATTTGTTACAACAATGGAGTACCGAACTCCTCTCTCAAACACCGCCTCACAACCGAGGGGGTAGGCCCGTAGCCAAACAACAACCAACACCTCTACCGAAGAGGGTTACAACCACCAAGCTCCACCTCACAATAGAGGGAGCAAACAACAATCAACTCCACCTCTCACTAGAGGGAGCAAACCACAATCCTCAACCTCTACCAAAGAGGGAGAAACCCAACAATGAAAGGGTTTACAACTAAGAGGCTCAACTACCTCAAACAATCTCTCTTTCTTTTCTCTTTTCCACAAAACAAATGATCCTAATAGAATAGGATAGGTGATAGCTCAAGTGTGGAAAACTAAGTGTTTTGATCAAAGAAATTCTCTTGGGAAAACACCAAAAAATGATATAGAAATTTAGATCAAAAACTAATTCCCAAAACCCTAATTTCTTTGAAATAAACAAAACACTTAAAAACAAATAAGATTGATCTTTTGGCACTTAAAACTCTTTTCAAAACTTGTTTAAAACACTGAAGAAGTCAGGAATTTTTAGCTCTAAAAAAGTTGGCCAAAATCCCAAATAAATGGGGTTTTTATAGGTCCATCAGAAAACTAGCTGTTAGGCTGATCTGGCAGCCTGACAGGCTAACGGTCGGCCGGCCCGGTCGACCGCCAATGGTCAGAAATGTGACCGTTAGGCAAACACGGTCGACCGCCCGGTCGACCCAAATAAACAGAGAGCACTGCTCTCAGTTACGGTCGACCGTCCGGGTCGACCGCCCTTGTGTCTGCCAGACGTGCACGGCTCTGTGCACGTCGGTCGACCTCACGGGTCGACCGTCCCTTGGTGCGGTCGACCCATGCGGTCGACCGACCTGGCCTGTCAGCCACAATCAGAGACAGAAACTGGTCAGAAACAACATGTTAAAATATTTCTTAAAATTCTTTTATCTCTTCTAAAATTCCATAAAACTTGTTTTAACATTTTGTATTGAAACACAAACTTGTGATAACAATTTCAAGACATATATCAACATATTCAAATCATTTTTGTGTCTTGTAAATTTTATCAAAAACCAACACTTGTATTTTATCAAACTTGATTTTTCAATACATGAATAGGAAAGTCAAAATAAGTTTATTTAAAAGTAAAGCATGCATGTATAGAATGAAACAACTATACATATATCAATTAAAACTTGTTTTGATCAACTATTCATGAAAACCAAAAACCAAACATAAAACGTGTGTGTTTGTGCACTTGAGCATATCAACTATACTAAGCTTTACAAATGGATCTAAAACACACTATCTAAACTAGGAAACCTAAGTCTTCTTGACGATCTTCCATCTTCAAGTAGACTTGCTCCCAAAACTCCATCCATGGGCTAGACAATGTGTGATCTTGAAGCTTGAGCCCTGGAATCACTTGTGAAGCTTCCAAACACCTTGTTGAAGCTAATCACCAACTAATATCTTGGTTAATGATCTGAAACTTAAACAACACAAGATTATTAGTAAATATAACTAATGAGTTAATCATCATCAAAACTAGGGTGGAAGGCCATTGGGCCAACACTTCTCAATCTCGAACTTTGTCGGAGAAATTCCTATCTTTAATATATCACCATTCATCAATGTTTAGCTCTGATACCAATTGTTGTAATGAAACTGATATGCTATGATACAAATTGTTACTCCCAGGATCGACATTTGCGGAACTTGGCCAAATGATCAGTACTTGCAAAAAAAAATTATTGTAAAGCAAAATAGTAATATCTAGATAAAAAAGAATAAAAAACAGAATAATTTAATGTACTTCGGACCAAACTTGGCCTACAACCATGGGAAAAGAACTTGAGAAAGCTTTATTAATAAACTTGGTATAAAGAGATCTAACCTTCCTCTTAATGCAACAAGAGTATTTACCTTCTATTTGAATCTTGCCCTAGATTACAAGAGTTTCTTCTCTATGCACCTTCAACTTGATCCTCTCTTTCATGCTTCCTCTGATCTCCTTTGTTTGAGATTTTAGAATTTCTCTGTTGTTTGAGACAATTACAATGCTTGGTTACAACTTTAATTTATAGGATTTTAAAATACAACTTTTATTTGGACTATAAGATGATCTTGGCCTTTGGATGGTTGAAAAATCTTAATCATATTAGGAGTTGATCTCATTGATCTAGAAAGATTCTAGATCCTTTAATCTTTAAAAACAAACCTTCATTGAATAAGAATTTAATCTAATTCATATCCTACTAGAATAAGGAAACCTGCGTCTGAAAAAGAAACTGATTCTGCTTCAGAAACTCCGCATATAGTCGACTACTCCTTAATGCTAGTCGACGAATACCTCCAATTAGTTGACTAATAACTTTAATCAGTTGACTACTGTAAAATTGTTTCCCCTCTATTCCTGCCTAGTCGACTATATACAATCAACTAGTATTGTGTATTAGTAGACTAATCAACTGACTAGTTGACTACTCTGTATCAAAACTGGATCTGTTTCTTTCTACTTCAAATCATCTTCTCCAACTTATTTAGATCTTCGTGGACCATCATCTCCTCTTGAAAATAAGGCAAATCCCTAACATTAAGCTATTCATGAAAGTGATTTAACTCTTCGTGAGTTTCTGCTGGCCATTGTTATGTACTGGTACACCATATTTTGGGAAGCAGGGCGTGATAGACCGAGAAGTGAACATGTCGAGCAACGAAGAGAAGAAGGCTTTACGAGACAATGTTGTCCCTTCTCAGATCAGAGCTACCTCATGCATCATCCCACTAATGATTCAAGCAAACAACTTCGAGCTCAAGCCAGGGTTGATTCAGATGGTGCAAAACACATGCCAATTTGGAGGCTTTCCTACTAACGATCCTAACGGACACACCACAAGTTTTCTCAAAATATGTGTTACGCAAAGAATCAAGGGTGTGACAACAGAGGTAGTGAAATTGAAACCTTTTCCTTTCTCTCTAAAGGATAAAGCAAAAGCTTGGTTCAATTCTTTGCCAAAGAACACAATTGATGAATGGTATGAGATGGCGAACAAGTTTCTCACCAAATACTTTCCATTCGTAAAATCGATAAAATTTTGAGGTGATATCACAAGATTTACCCAATTTAATATTGAAACCATTATGATGCTTAGGAAAGGTACAAGGAATTGATTAGGAATGTCCCATATTATTAACTCTCCGGATGGTTGGAGATCCAATTCTTCTACAATAAACTAAAATCGAACTTAAGGATGATAATTTTTACTTGAAAGTTGCACCACCAAATCAGATATGAAAGAAGGTGCAAAAGATTGCAAGAAACAACTTTGAAGCAAACACCGTCTATTCATGAGCCTCCTTGAAGATCAAAGAAAGTTCAGTTAATGACTATAACTTTAAACGCTTCTTGGAGACAACCCAAGTTTTGTAACATAGTTTTTATGAGATTTAGTTTTACTTTTAGTGTTCTCCAGCTTATATTGACTTATTATTTTTGATGCAGATATATACAGAACTAAGATTAAGTGCAAAAGACATAGCTCAAATCTAAAAAACCAGTGAGTAGAAAATAAAGGTTGCCATCTATTCAGCTGAACTGCAGTCCAAAAGAAACCAATTGACATCAAAGTTTGCACACATAAGTAATCAAATTTTCAATTTTTTTGGGAAATATTTACTTTTGATTATTTAAGTTGACATGGCAAACCAAAGAGTTTTGAATATAAAAAGAGTTTTTCTTGATTTTGGGTAGATTTCATAAAGTTGTGCTTATAATTTTAGAAAGCATGAGGACAAACTTCAGCTTAGGTATGGGAGAGAGGTTTGGGATTTTTTTAAGACTTTTTCTTTTCTTTTATTCTTATTTTGCTTTTATGTATGATTTTTTAGGATCTTTTTCTTTTCTTTCCTTTTACTAACTGAAAATTTTAAAAAAAATTATTTCAACAAGATTATCTAGCTTTAAGGGATTTAGTGACTATATAGTTTGAATTGAATCAGAATATCAATTGATATATTCCTTAATTCTTTGAGAAGAGATGAAAAATCTGAAAAATTGAATGCCATTTAGAATTTATCACGTAAATATGCATCTTATCTACACTTACACATTTGTTTAAACTTGAAATGATGAGGATTACTTAATACTTAAAAAAATTGATATATGTATATAAAGTATAACGAACCTAAATTATTGATAAATTAGATACTTTGGTGTCACGAAGCCTTGGTATTTACACGAAAGATAGTTAGGCAAGTTGATTGTACACGTTTATTGCATGTTTATTACTAAAAACATCTATTCTGTATAAAATCCTGCTAATAAGCATGTCTTAATATTTTAACTTTTTAGGCTTGTCTTAATGAAGAGAGAGAAGATTAAACCAAATAATACCAATTAAAATCAGATTTCACTAGATCTATTTGGTTAGCTGCAAATAGTCCTAGATCTAGTTTGGTTAAATCTGATTTCTATAGATCTATTCAGTTGAATGGAGAATCAAAGAAGACAGATTGAAATCGCAGCTCAAACTAAAAATCTACCCAAGATAAAGGAGTACTAAAGAAGGAAAAAGAAACGCTCCCCCGATGTGGCCATCTAGCCACATCCAGGTCGCGAAATGTGACAAAAGACACATTTTCGCGGCTTAGTTAAAGAAGTTGGGGGAGCATTTGCTCCCCTATCTTCAGACTCTCCCCTTTTTGGCTATAAACACTGCATTTTTCGGAGCAGAAGTGGACGAATACTAGAATTAGGTTTTACTTTATTCTTAAGGCTAGGATTTTTGTTAGATAGTTGCAATTTATTTGTAATTTCATTTGTTGTTCTTATTCTGGCTTAGTCCAGCAACAAGGGAGAGAGAGAAAGAGTGATTATAGTCAGAAGTTGAAGTAACATCAATAAAGATTCAAGAACTTACTTCTCCAACTTTAGGGTATGTACTTTTGGGTATGTTGCATTTCAATTCAATGTATTGCTTTATATCTTTTCTGGGCTCATTATCATCGTTCTTCTATCATTCTTTACTTTGACTGATTTTTTTTGTGAAAAGAACCTAACTGAATTATATGAATGCCCCAAACTGAGCCTTGCATCTTTGCAAGTGTTCTTGAAGGCACATGAGGATGGGTTTGAATTTTTAAACTTTCATTTTGAAAACATAACTTGAACTTGTTTTTACTTCATACTTGGAGAACGAACTTGATGATCTAACATTCAAGTTAAAAGTAATTTTTAAAAAGAATTTTAACTCTTTCATACATCATCTTATTTATTTCACTTAAACATTTCAAAACTCAAGCTTAAATTTTGGCCTCTGATCGAGTTGATGCACTAAGATTTTCAAAGAAAAAACACATAGTTGAGTAGTAGGATAGTGAACCCAGATCTCTCTTTATAAGAATAAAAACACACCAACTCTCAATCACAACATCTTCTTTTTGGTTTTCTTTATAAAAACAAACAACACTAAACTTGTTTTCAAATAAAAATACTAAAATGCTTTCATTGCATCTCTCCTCGTGGACACGACCCGTTGGCTCTAAGCTACACGATATTAAATTTTGCAATCAATTTTTGGCACCGTTGCCAGGAAGGGAACGATATTCTTTGTGTTTGACAAGTTTGGTGTTCTATTTTAGGGTTGAAGAAATAAGTTTGAGAAGTTTAGCATTGTAGAAGAAGAATTATTGTCCTATACCGCTACTCTAGAAAGTAGATAATAGGATTCCACGAGTTCGTTGAGAAAACGTATACTTTACCACACAAACGTGGTAATTTTGTGGGACTACTAAAAATTATTTTTTGCAGGACATATTGCTCTGCAAAACAAGTTTTTCTTCAATTGCTAGCTTTTGATATTTGATTATTTCATCACCCTATTTTAATTCAATAGTAATTGATTGATTGAAATAGCCTAAAAGATATTTAGACTTACATTCTTAGGAATTTGTCTAATTACGTTTTTATTTCAATTATTGTTGAAGAAAGCTGGACATAAGGTACATTTGCATAGCATCTAGCATAGAAAATATTCTTGGGTGATTTACTTACTTGTTGAGTGTTACTTTTTCTATATTTTACACAATTGCACAAACAAATCTTAAAGGTAAAATCCAACACAAGATAAGGTGAGAGAGTCATTACTCTTTCATAGCCCACAAACCATCTCCTAGCATTCACAACCTAAGCTTAATTTAAAATATGATAGATGTTGGCCCTAAGGACATCTCAGGCTCACTAGGAGGTTGACCTGAGGGGGAAGCTGTTAGAATTTGACACTTACAAAATCGGTGTCAAAGGTCGGGGATTGAGAGGCGAAACCTCAACGCTGGGGGTTTGGCTTAATTAGGCTCGTCACCTTTTGCGTGGATACCTCCCACCAATCTTGCTCCGATCAGGCCGATTAACTTGTGGTTAGATTCTACATTATACCTCCTGTGGACAATCTTATAGTTAGGAGTCGTCTAGATCTAAGTTTACCTTAGAATAAGCGTGGTTGAATTTTTCTTTTCTTTTTAACTGATTGGTGAACTTGTTTGTGATAGTAATTGTGTATGCAAGTGTGGTCGAGAAACCCAAACTCATCTAAGTTAACTAGAACCAGTTCACCACCCAAATCAGAAGACCATATCTGGTTATGGCTCTACCAATATCACTGCAGGAGAGGTTCTATCTCATAAGGACCTCCCTTCCATCTTGCATTCGGTTTTCAGAAGACAATGGCAACAGTTTTGAACTGAAAGCATAATTTATCAACACTCTCCAAAAGTTTCATGGTCTAGAGCCTGAGGATGCGTACTTCTTCATAAGAGAATTTGAGAAAGTATGCCTCATAATAAGTATATAACATTTAGGAGACGATATGATTAGGTTATGCTTCGTCCCTATCGCACTTAAGGACCTAGCCAAGGAATGGCTATACAGCTTAGCGATTAATTCTGTCACTTCTTGGGATGATTTCTTCAAAGTTTTTTGAAGAAATTCTATCCTATCGACAAGACCGCTCTAATTAGGAATAATATCATACAGTTCAAGTAAGAACTTAGTGAGCTGTTTTGGAGGTAGTTTGAATGTTTCAAAGACCTCCTTCCTAATGTCCTCATCATGATATAGAAAAGTGGTGACAGTGTCAAATTATTTATGACGGTTTAGACTATAAAACCAAAACCCTCTTTGAAACCATGTGCCAAGGAGGATTTATCTAAATGGATGAAAACTAAGGGTGAGATTTATTTGAGGAACTAGCTGAGAAAACCATCCAATGAGAACCAACTCCCAAAAAGTTTAGAAGCACTAATTCTATATCTTCAGAATGAGGTATTCATTCAATAGAATCATCCATAGCTGCCGAAGCTAGAGTTGCCAACTTATCGAGAAGACTGGAATATCAAGAAACAAAAGAACCAGTTTCAGTGAACCAAGTCAGTCATAACTCAATCCCAAATCCGAGTTGTACTTACTGTCAAGCCATGAACCATGTGGTTGAGGAATGTCCGATTTTTCATACTCAGCAAATGTTGCCCGAGCCCATGAATGTGGCCTTTTCAAGGCCCCATAACAATCTCTGCGCTCAAACATACAATGCTGACTGGAGAAATCACTCAAATTTCTCATGATGCCAAAACAATAATGATCACTCAAGGTCAAACCATTCAAACCACTTCACGCATCCTAATTATAATCACAGTGCTTTCAATCATCAACCCAATTTTCTAAATTATCATTACAATTCTTTCAATCATCAATTTAATTTTTTCAATTATCAACAAAATTTTCCCAACCAAGCTTCACAATCTTCTTTCCAAGGGGTTGATTCCATGCCATAGTTTAACATCGCATTATCTCAATGAAGAAGCAACACCCAGGAGAGACCTGCAGTGCAGGTTAAATCCTATAATGTAAGAGGTTGTTCGCGCTGAAATTCTGAAACTCCCAGACAATGGGATCATCTTTTCCATTTTCAATAGCCAAGGGGTCAGTCCTGTCCACGCGGTTCCGAAGAAATCTGGTTTCACTGTGGCAGAAACAAGAACAAAGAGTTGATCCAAACTCGGGGCTTCCCACAAAGATTCGAGTTTGCATTGACTATAGGAAGTTAAATGTTGCAACTCGAAAGGACTACTTTCCGCTTCCTTTATTGATCAAATGCTTAAACGTTTAGCTGGCCACGAGTATTACTATTTCTTGGATGGTTACTTGGGGTACAATTATATTCTTATAACTCTAGATGACCAAGAGAAGACCATGTTCACATGTCCATTTGAGATATTTGCTTATCGTCGAATGCCTTTCGGCCTGTGCAATGCCCCAACAATGTTTCAACATTGCTGTTGAGTCTTTTCTCTGACATGGTAGAATGAATCTTAGAAATATTCATGAATGACTTCTCCATTTATGAAGACTCATTCGATCAATGTCTTCACCATCTCAAACTTGTCCACCAAGGTTGTGCCGAGAAAAATTTAATACTTAATTGGGAGAAATGTCACTTCATGGTAAGATATGGAATTGTCTTTGGTTATGAAATTTCAAAGAACAGAATTGAAGTGGATAAAGTTAAGATTGAGGTGATAGCAAAGCTCCTTATGCCTAAATGTATCAAAGATATCTGATCCTTTTTATGACACACTGATTTTTATTGTAGGTTTATTAAGAAATTTAACAAAATTATTAAACCCTTAACTATCATTTTAGCTAAAGGCGTGGCCATCACTTTGATAGTGGATGTCTTAATACTTGGGAGTGTAGACTGTCTAAAAAAATCACGGAAGGCAAGTCCTCAGATGCAGACTTTCACTCCAACGCGAAGGTCGTGTTTCAATATAGAGGCGGACCCCAGCTTGTCCAGCGTCTCAACTCAGATACAGAGCTCAGCCAAGTCTGCATTCTAAATCAAAGGCGGAGCTCAACCAAGTCTGCGCTTTAGATCAAATGCGGAGCTCAGCAAAGCTCAATTCCAGTTCAAACACGAAGATCAGATAGACCTGCTTCTCAACTTAAATAAGAAGCTCAGCCACATCCGCATCTCAATTCAAATGCGAGCCTGTTAGCTCTGCGTTTAAATAATAAAACAGAACCCGCGAAGGTCACATTTATGTTGTAACTACTCCATTACTGGGTCAATTAACACCCATGTAATGTAGGGAGTTAATCTCTATTATGAAGAAATTCTAAGGGACAATTTTACCCCTGAATACCCATATAAATAGCTATGAAAGCTATTGAGCAGAGGGGCTTTTTTTTTAGAAGGAACAAAACAGCTACAAAATTCAGAAATTTTGAGCATTCAAAGAGAGAGAGAGAAAGAAAGAAATTTATTCTTCAAAAGGAGAACTCCAATACTTGCCATGTCCAAGTGGAGTTATTTTGCATTCTCAAAATGGTCCAAGAGAAGCTTGTCGTTCAGCTGATCGATGGAGAACAAGATTCACTCTCCACCACCACATGTAGAACCTAGTTTTAAACAAAGGAGAGATTCAAATATCCTCCCCTCTTTTGTAATTAGATTGTATTCATTGTAATTCTTTTTGCAATTAATAAGAATTTTCCTTCATATTTTTTTGACAAAATAAAAGATGGCAACTCCGCTAGGAAGCAGGTTCTCTACCGACGAGAATATCATGGCGCAAGCCGATGTCATGTTCATTAGATCAATGGTCAAGTCGCTCATCGTCCAAGGAAAATTTGAAGAGTTTCTTTTTTCGGGCTCCAAAAGCTCAAAAGCAACGCGGCAATACCACAAAATCTCTTCGAAGATCCACTCTCAAGTCTCTTCGGAGACTTCTCCAAAAGTGGCATGCGCCATTGCTTTCAATGCAAGCAGTACCATTTCCAATGAGGTTTTGAAAACCTCCTATATAGCCCACGCGGCCCGCGTCAACGTCTCCCAGTAGACCTGCAGGGCCAATGTGATAGCTCACAGACAAAATGATAGTGAAAACTAATCCGATCATCTCTCTCCTCTCCAGACTCCACAATTTCAGGTTGTCGAGGGTTCCCAGCAGCCCTTGAGACTCATCCGGAATGCTAAATGTCAATGAAGGTGTCGTGCCCGTTGACAAATCAAAGATTCTACAGTTGCAATATGTTCTGCAGATACAGAATGCAAAGCTCAGACTCGTGTTTCTTTGAAGCAACATGAGAGCTGCATTCTTCAAATGCGTGTCTCAACGCCCAAACATGAGGTCCACGTTCTTACTTTCAAATGCGAAACTCGCATCCAATCTGTGCCAGAACGTGACTCTGGCTTTCCTACTACTCAATGTGAAATCTATATTCTAAAGCAAAATTCGCCAAAACGTGAGGCTCAGACCGATATTTCATTACATAAACACAAGGTCCGCGTTCAGTCTGATATGTCTCTGAAACATACTGAACCAAACAGCCCTTACCCCTAAGGATTTGAAGCTAGTCCTTTGGATACTCATGCAACGGATCTAAAACACTACTTGACAAAGAAGTAGAGTGTCCAACAAATCACTATCCAATGCTATTGTGAATGACTCATCACGACAGTACTCTCCGAATGCCACTGCAACTCTCATCGAGAAAGCTGTCGATATTCAATCGGTTGTCAGCTGCCCCAGTCTCTAACTCTGCCAAAAGACGTCGCTCCCGCAAGAAGAAGTTCTTATCTTACACGGAGTACCCTGAGATAACTTCAAATATGGTTGGACAGAGCAAGTACAAGGGGAAGCAACCGGTCATCTGCTCTGGCGAATCTGATGATGAACTTTCTTCTAATTTGAAAGAAATACTGAGCGAATCATAAAGAATGTACCAGCACACTCGCATCCTGACTGGTACAATTTCCCCGATGAACTATAGTGCCCTAGCCAGGGGTATTGAAGTGAACGAGGTGCACCATGCCATTGTGAAATCCTACACCTCTAACTCTTCTACAGAGAAAGAAGCCTTCTCATATGTAGTGGGCACTAACGAAGAAGTGGCCAAGTGATTCAAAGAGCAGGCCCATGTTCAGAGGGAACAATTCGATA
Source organism: Agave tequilana (assembly GCA_038442645.1). Classification (NCBI taxonomy): domain Eukaryota; kingdom Viridiplantae; phylum Streptophyta; class Magnoliopsida; order Asparagales; family Asparagaceae; genus Agave; species Agave tequilana. The sequence continues at coordinate 81,675 of JAVJIF010013183.1, forward strand.
CGATTTGAGCTCAGAAAGAATCTATCAACACCTTTAAGAAGATGCTAGCACAGCTGCTTAAGAAGAAAAAAAAAACGGACCAAAAAACAAGGGAAAAAAAAGGAGGGAGAAAGCTCTTCTTCTGAGGATCCTGAGAGTGAAAAGTACTCAAACTCTGAGTCCCCCAAACCATCATCTGATGAGGAGAATGGTTCAAAAAGCGATACTCGTCACGCAATGAGGATGATCAATCTAAAGAAACACACCAAAGCCCTTGCGCGTCGAGGCGACCTTCAAGAAGTGAGGATAGTCTGACCTTATCTAGCAGAATGGGACACAGTTCCCTACCTTTCAAGCTTCAAGGCACCAACCCAACATACTTTCAACGGTATTGGGTCACCGAACCAGCATATATACTACTTTAAATCTCAAACCAGAAATGTAGTATCAAACGGTGCCATCATGGCTCATTTATTCATTGGCACTCTCAAGGGGATTGCCTTTGAATGGTTCATGAAGCTGTCTGTCGGTTCTATCAAAACTTGGGTCGACTTGGAAAAGCTATTTCTGGCTCGCTTCTTTGAAGATAATACGACATAACAATGCTGACTCTGAAATCACCTAGAGGGGGGGTGAATAGGTGATAATGCTAATCAATACACAAATTAAAAAGTTATGATGCAACGATCACCCGAAACAAGACTAGAAGCGGAATACCCCGTGAAGGGCTCTGAACTCCTTCCTCGTGATTCCTCTAGATAAGAGTTTGAGGTGCGCAATGCAATCTTCTTGTGTGAGTATTGATCGACAATATAGTAATGAATATGAAGCAAGTGAATATAGCAGTGAATATAAAGCAAGTAAATGAAGCAAGTAAACCAATCGCAAACACAAAGAATTTTTTTGAGGTTCGAGCACCCAGCTCTACGTCCCCGCCTTCACCCAGAAGGATTTCTAACCACTATAACTTTCACAAAGAGTTACAACCACACCGGAGTACCCAACTCCTCAATCACACTCCTCTAGTCCAGAGGTAGTGGAGCCACAAATACAAGAATCTCTTGGTGATCAAAAGACCACAAACCCTCTTTTGAAAAACCTTTTTACCTTACAAAAAATCCTATAGAATAATGTGTAGGATTGAAGCTCAAGTATTGTAAGTGAAAAAGAGAATAAATTTGAAGAGAGTTTTGAACCAAAAACTTCAGTAAAGAGAGAATTTTGAGCACAAAAACAGAGAACAAAAACTTCTTTTGAAAGCCTTAAACTTGAATTCTTTTGCAAATAATTATTGTAATCACCTCAACCCTAATCATCCCTATTTATAGGATAGAGGTAGGGATCATAAGATAAACAGATATAATGATTAATTAGGAAGGATTAAACCCAAATCCAGCCCTAAAACTCGTTTGGAGAAGAAAACCACGTTTTAAAACGTGTTAAATAAACTAGTCATTAAGGCTGAAATCAAGCCACGGTCGACCGGCCGGTCGACCGGGTTTTCAAAAAATTTAGCCGTTACCAGCCCACGGTCGACCGCCCGGTCGACCGAAACAAACAGAGACTAGGGGACTTTCAGTCGGCCGAAGGTCGGTCGACCGAAATGGGGTCCGGTCGACCGGGAGACGTGCACACATGCACGCACCCAAACGGTCAGATTCCCGGTCGACCGGTCGGTTGACCGATCTGACCTGAAACAGAGCCGGTCGACCGCCCCGGTCGACCGCAGCAGGCCAAAAATCAGTCTTCTGAAAAAGGTTTTGAAAATCTTGATAGTTTTTCAAAGTAGTTTTGATCAAGACTGGTATAATATACAAAATGGAGTTTGTAAGTAATAAAATATGTTTAAAAATATTTTGTATATAGGAGAAATTTCTTTTAGAAAAATCATGTGCACAAAAACTTGTGTGTAGGGAATTTTGAGCTTCAAACCTATTCACTATTCTTTAACAAACTATAAATATAAAACTAAGAAATGAAGTCTCTGAGCCACAATAAAGTCTCTGAGCCACGCTATGCAAAGCTAGAGCCTTCTCTTCTATGAAAACGTTCTCTTTCGCCATTTGCCTTTTAGCTTGCCTTTAGCATCATAAACCTTGCAAACCTTGCAATAGCTAAGAAAGGACCATCATGAATAGTACTAACCTGAAACTCATTTTAAACAACTTATTAGTACCATATAACTTCTATGTGTTTTGTTATCATCAAAACTTAAACAATTGGAGAGTGTAACCTTTTTGGGCCAACAATCTCCCCCTTTTTGATGATGACAAAACATATAGGTTATATCACAAAATATAAAAAGGGAGGTAAAACTTCCCCTCAAATAATGCTCTATTTAAACGAGTATAAAACAATACATTATGATAAAAATGTTGAAAAACCAAATTATAACTTGAAAACCAAATCATAACACATATTTCTCCCCCTTTTTGTCATACATCAAAAAGGGACAAATTAGCAAGAAAACTTTCTTATTCAATAACACAAACATTAAGTTCACCACATATAAAAGAAAATCTATTATAATCAAGTGGTTTAGTGAAAATATCAGCAAGTTGCAAATCCGAAGAAACATAATCAATCTCAATATCGCCTTTCTCAAAATGATCTCTAAGAAAATGATATCTAATCTCAATGTGATTGGTCTTACTATGTTGATTTGCATTCTTAGTCATATGAATAGTACTAGTATTATCACAAAATATTTTTATATGGTCAAAATGCAAATCATAAAAAAGGAGAGTATGTTTCATCCAAAGGACTTGTGCACAACAAGCCGCCGCTGCAACATACTCCGCCTCGGCGGTTGAGAGGGCTACCGAATTTTATTTCTTAGAAGACCATGAAACAAGACAATTACCAAGAAATTGACATGTTCCACTAGTACTCTTCCTATCCACTCTACAACCCGCATAGTCGGCATCCGAAAAACTCGTCATTGAGAAATCTCCGATTTTCGGATACCAAAGACCCATTCTAATAGTGCCCTTAATATAACGAATGATGCGTTTTACCGCAATTAAATGAGATTCTTTGGGACACGATTGGAATCTAGCACAAAGGCACACATTAAACATGATATCGGCCTACTAGCCGTTAAATACAAGAAGCTACCAATCATGCTTCTATATAACTTAATATCAACACACTTACCTTGGTCATCCTTATCAAGCTTGGTGGTGGTGGCCATGGGAGTGTTACAAATTTTGAATCTTCAAGTCCAAATTTCTTGATGAGTTCCTTGGAGTACTTAGCTTGAAATATGAATATCCCATCCCGTATTTGCTTGATTTGGAGTCCAAGAAAATAGTTCAATTCACCCATTAATGACATCTCTAATTCACGTTGCATGCATTGTTCAAACTCCTTGCAAAGTAACTCATTAGTAGAACCAAAAATTATATCATCAACATATATTTAAACTATAAGAATGTCACTATCAACATGTTTAGTAAATAATGTGGTGTCTACTTTGCCTTTAACAAAATCATTTGAAAGAACAAAACTAGAAAGCCTTTCATACCAAGCTCTTGGAGCTTGTTTTAAACCATACAAAGCTTTATCAAGTTTGAAAACAAAATTAGGATGAACATGATCTACAAAATCGGGAGGTTGTTCAACATAAACTTCCTCATCAATGAAACCATTTAAAAATGCACTTTTTACATCCATTTGAAAAAGTTTAAAATTTTTAAAAGATGCATAAGCTAGTGTGATCCGTATGGCTTCAAGCCGTGCTACGGGTGCAAAGGTCTCCTCAAAGTTGATTCCTTTAACTTGAGTGTAACCTTGGGCCACTAACCTAGCCTTATTCCTAATAACATTTCCTGACTCATCCAACTTGTTCCTAAAAATCCACTTAGTACCAATTATTGGTCTATCGTGGGGTCTAAGAACAAGGTGCCAAATTTGGTTGCGCTCAAATTGATTGAGCTCTTCTTGCATAGCTAGCAACCAATATGAGTCACCCTCGGCTTCGAGGATGTTTTTGGGTTCAAAATGAGATATGAATGCAAAATTACCACGCAATTCATGGAGTTTGGAGCGAGTAGTTACCCCCTTTGATACATCACCTATGATGAGATCTTTGGGATGATTTGTAGTGTATCTCCAATCTTTAGAAAGTGGTTGAGAGTTTTCCACTTCATCCTTTTGAACTTCACCAATGGATTCTTGCTTTTCTTCTTGAATGGGTGAGTCCTTCAAGGATATTTTCTCCATGTCCTCACCTAAAGAGTCAATCTCTGCAACATTCTCAACAATAGTATTAGATTCTTCAAATTTAACATGCATAGATTCTTCAATAGTATGAGAAGATTTATTGAATACTCTATAAGATTTGCTAGTACTAGAATATCCAACAAATATTGCTTCATAGGCCTTAGCATCAAATTTACCCAAATTATCTTTAGTATTCAAAACAAAACACTTGCATCCAAAAACTTTAAAATATGAAACATTTGGTTTTCTTAAATTATAAATTTCAAAAGATGTTTTGAAAGTATTTTTACACAAATAAATACGGTTTGATATGTAGCATGCGGTGTTTACGGCCTCGGCCCATAAATATTGAGGGAGCCCATATTCACTTATCATACTCCTAGCCATTTCTTGAAGAGTTCTATTCTTCCTTTCTACTACTCCATTTTGTTGTGGAGTTCTAGGACATGACATTTCATGCTTAATTCCCTTTTCATCACAATAAGTCATGAAGAGTTGGTTAACAAACTCACCACCTCTATCACTTCTTATTTTTAAAATCGAAAATCCTTTTTCTTTTTCAACTCTTTTTCAAAAAATCTTAAAATGCGAAAAAGTTTGATCTTTATGCTCCAAAAAGAAAACCCAAGTGAATCGAGAAAAATCATCAACTAAAACAAAACATATCTACTTCCATTTAAGCTTTTAGTTTTAGTTGGTCCAAAAAGATCCATGTGAATTAATTCTAATGGCCTAGTTGACATGATATCCTTGATTGGTTTGAAAGAAGACTTGGTTTGTTTCCCAAGTTGACACGCACCACAAATGCGGTCTTTTTTAAACTTCAAACAAGGAATACCCTTCACCAATTCCTTAGAATTAATTCTAGCAAGGTGATCAAAAGATGCATGTCCTAATATCTATGTCAAAGCCATGAAATCTCATCAAAAGCATTCAAGCATTTAGTAGAACAATCCAAATTAAGCATGTCAATAATATAGACATTATTTTCACGAAATCCGGTGAGAATACAATCATTGGTTTTATAATCAAAGATTTTGCAAAAAGAATCATCAAACACAACTTTGAGACCACGATCACATAATTGACTTATACTAAGCAAGTTATGTTTAAGCCCATCAATAAGAACAACATTTTCTATTAAAGGGGATGCACCAATCTTAATGTTACCTATACCGATGATGATGCCCTTGGAATCATCTCCGAAGGTGACGGTGCCACCTTCAACGTACCTTGATAAGGTTGTAAAGTTGTTGATATCCCATGTCATATGCCTTGAACGACCACTATCAAGGTACCACCGCTCCTTACGTCTTGGAGCCTTGGTGTGTACCTACATCAAATAATTTAAGACTTGATTTTGGTACCCATATTTTCTTGGGTCCTAAAGTGTTAGTGTCTCGAACCCACACAAGATTATTTGTCCTACTTACATGATCATAGCAAAATTTAGCTAAATGACCATTCCGGCCACAATAGGTGCATCTATAAATTTTTCTATATTTAAATGCATAATGAGCATGTGGCTTACGAGCATGTGAATTGTGAGCATGAGTAGTTTAAACATGAGTGTCATGTGAAGTGTTGACATGATGAGCATGAGAATTTTTAGCATGTGGAGTGTGCAAATGCTTCTTTGAAAACATTTCCTCTAATTTATTAGTATTAAAAGCACATTCTTGTAAAACATTTTCAAAATTATTGATTTTAGTTTTTAACAAGGATAATTCATTTTCATCAATTTTTGAAAATTTAGCTTTACAAGCAACTTTATAAGCATCAAACTCTCTTTTGTTGAAATAAGATTAGAAGAAAGTTCATCCTTTTCTTTTGAAGAAATTACAAGTTGATTTTTAAGCATCTCAATTTCCTTTTTCAATTTTGAACATTCTACCTTTTTATCATCAAAACTTTCAGAAAGTTCAACAAAAGTATGTTCTAACATTTCTCTACTTATTTCATTTTCATCATCAAGTGGTTGAGAAGTTACCTTGGGTGTGTTTGCCATGAAACACATATTTCCCGTATCGACCTCATCTTCGGATTCACTTTCCGAATCCCAAGTGGCTTTGTATACCTTCTTTTCAATCGGCCTCTTTTGCTTCAAGGAAGAGATCATCTTTTTCTTGAAGTCGGGGCAATCGGTCATGATGTGTCCAGGTTTCCGACAGTAGTAGCATATGATCCTTTTCTCCTCCTTCCCTTCCCATTGTCTTCTAAAGTTGAGCTTTTTCTTGCGGTATATTCTCTTTACATTTCTTACAAAGAGAGATAGCTCTTCATCATCTTCTTCATCTTCTTTATCATCGTAGTTGGAAGAGGAAGACTTGAAAACTATGGACTTTTTCTTCTTCTCTAGCCTTCTTCTCCATCTCATGAGTCTTAAGGTTTTCAATAAGACTTATGAGCTCCATCTCGTCCTTGTCATTCAACTCCTTCAAGGTGGTAGCTTTAATTTCCCATGACAAGGGAAGAGCACGAATCACTTTACGCACCTTTTGGTCGTTACTTATTTCATCACCTAGAGAAGAAAGAGTATTAGTAATCTTAGTAAACTTGATAGTCATATTATCAATAGATTCATCTTCTAGCATTTTAAAACTTTCATATTGGGAACGCAAGAGATCTATTTTAGCTCTCTTGACTTGTGATGTCCCCTCATGAGTGACCAATAAGTGTTGCCAAATCTCAAAGGCGGATTTGCAATGGATAACCCGTGTTAGATCATTCTCATTCAAAGCTAAAAGTAGGGCATTTTGAGCCTTAGAGTTAGCCTCATATTCCTTGAAGGTGAGTTCGGACCAAGTGTCCTCTTCACTTTCGGGTCTACTATAGGGCTTGGTCAAGGACTTAGCAACTAGACTACCTAGAGATTGTAGAAAAATAGTCATCCTAACTTTCCATATGGGAAAGTTGAGTCCATCAAATTTGGGAGGGTTCTTAATGTTACCGGCCATCTTTACTAGTGTATGAATGAAGAATATGCAAATAGTGATTAGCAAATTTTAGGATCTCTCTAAGGATGTGAAGCCAAAAACTAGAGTCCTAGTTCTGATACCAATTGAAATCACCTAGAGGGGGTGAATAGGTGATAATGCTAATCAATGCACAAATTAAAAAGTTATGATGCAACGATCACCCGAAACAAGACTAGAAGCCGAATACCCCGTGAAGGGCTCTGAACTCCTTCCTCGTGATTCCTCTAGATAAGAGTTTGAGGTGCGCAATGCAATCTTGTTGTGTGAGTATTGATCGACAATATAGTAATGAATATGAAGCAAGTGAATATAGCAGTGAATATAAAGCAAGTAAATGAAGCAAGTAAACCAATCGCAAACACAGAGATTTTTCCGAGGTTCGAGCACCCAGCTCTACGTCCCCGCCTTCACCCAGAAGGATTTCTAACCACTATAACTTTCACAAAGAGTTACAACCACACCGGAGTACCCAACTCCTCAATCACACTCCTCTAGTCCAGAGGTAGTGGAGCCACAAATACAAGAATCTCTTGGTGATCAAAAGACCACAAACCCTCTTTTGAAAAACCTTTTTCCCTTACAAAAAATCCTATAGAATAATGTGTAGGATTGAAGCTCAAGTATTGTAAGTGAAAAAGAGAATAAATTTGAAGAGAGTTTTGAACCAAAAACTTCAGTAAAGAGAAAGAATTTTGAGCACAAAAACAGAGAACAAAAACTTCTTTTGAAAGCCTTAAACTTGAATTCTTTTGCAAATAATTGTTGTAATCACCTCAACCCTAATCATCCCTATTTATAGGATAGAGGTAGGGATCATAAGGTAAACAGATATAATGATTAATTAGGAAGGATTAAACCCAAATCCAGCCCTAAAACTCGTTTGGAGAAGAAAATCACGTTTTAAAACGTGTTAAATAAACTAGCCGTTAAGGCTGAAATCAAGCCACGGTCGACCGGCCGGTCAACCGGGTTTTCAAAAAATTTAGCCATTGCCAGCCCACGGTCGACCGTCCGGTCGACCGAAACAAACAGAGACTAGGGGACTTTCAATCGGCCGAAGGTCAGTCGACCGAAATGGGGTCCGGTCGACCCCCCCGGTCGACCGGGAGACGTGCACACATGCACGCACGCAAGCGGTAGATTCCCGGTCGACCGGTCGGTCGAATGATCTGACCTGAAACAGAGCCGGTCGACCGCCCGGTCGACCGCAGCAGGCCAAAAATCAGTCTTCTAAAAAGGTTTTGAAAATCTTGATAGTTTTTCAAAGTAGTTTTGATTAAGACTGGTATAATATACCAAATGGAGTTTGTAAGTAATAAAATATGTTTAAAAATATTTTGTATATAGGAGAAATTTCTTTTAGAAAAATCATGTGCACCAAAACTTGTGTATAGGGAATTTTGAGCTTCAAACCTATTCACTATTCTTTAACAAACTATAAATATAAAACTAAGAAATGAAGTCTCTGAGCCACAATAAAGTCTCTGAGCCACGCTATGCAAAGCTAGAGCCTTCTCTTCTATGAAAACGTCCTCTTTCGCCATTTGCCTTTTAGCTTGCCTTTAGCATCATAAACCTTGCAAACCTTGCAATAGCTAAGAAAGGACCATCATGAATAGTACTAACCTGAAACTCATTCTAAATAACTTATTAGTACCATATATGTTCTATGTGTTTTGTTATCATCAAAACTTAAACAATTGGAGAGTGTAACCTTTTTGGGCCAACAGACTCTCCTCGCCTCGAAACAAAAGAAAGGAGAGTCCATCAAAGCTTTTGTGGAGAGTTTCAGAGTATTGCAATCCGTTGTCCAAGTGGCATGTCCTAGTCCACAGTGGTGGAAACGTGCTGCAACAATCTACAGACTACACTCTCCGCCCAGATAGGAGTGAAAAAATGCCGCATTTGGAAGCAGCTAGTGCAACAAGGTGAGCAAGAAGAGGAAATAGACGCCCGAGCCAAGGCTGAAGAGAAAGATAGCAAATCAAGACCCGAATCCAAAGTCATCATCTCAGCCAAAAAGATGAGATACTCTTACAACAGAGATTAAATCACATTCGAAACCCCAGTCAGCCAGAGAGGTTGGAGCTCCTAGCCAAGCACGTGCCTGTAAATCATACTCCTTCAAGAATGAACATGTGGGCTCTCTGTTTAAGTTACTCCAGAAGAGTAACAAACTCAAATTGCTAGAGGTCAGACGCCCGGATGAAGTCGGAAGACTGATGATCCCGGCTATTGTTTATATCACAGGATGTTGGGGTATCCTACGAAGAACTGCTACATCTTCAAAGATATTTTTCAAGCTCTAATTAACTTGAATGTCCTCAAACTCCGTCCAAAGCTGAAGAAGGTGACGACTAACATGATGTCTTAGTTTGGCAAAGAACTCCTGTCAGTACTATCTGGAGTGGTCCCATCCCGAAAGGGGAACTGTGGGTTATCAATACTAATCCCCATAACAAAAAAGGAGTAAGACCTTGTCCCTGTCTGTACTCCTCGGGGAGAGATAATGGGGGTTCACCCCGACATTATCGAAAGCTAACAATAAATAACTGTTACACATAGGAAATCTAAAGGCAAGGCTAAAGCATCCTCCAGCAATGTGGTGGGTATCTCTACCAAAGAAACTGAGAAAGATGTTGCTTCCCTCACCAGTTCAGAAGAAGAGGAGTCTGCTTTGGTTGCTGATATAGGTGCTCTTTCCATGTCAAAGACCTGATTCGATAAGCAGTACTTGAAATAGTATGGTCAGCTGGTGGCAGGCTCTATCCAGCCAGTGAAGGAGACAGCCGAGCAGTCCCCGAAGCAACCCGTAGACAAATAGAAGGAGCTTCGTATGCCAAACCCTTCAAAAAGATGATGCGAGACCATTAACTCTTTTCCGCATTGATATTTTGGGTCCGCTGACCAGCATCCCTTCTCGGATCACTCTATACAAGATTCTCAGACTTTCCAAATCCATAAGGAAAGCTCTAGGAGAAGCATTGCTGATTTTGTGATTTTTTTAGCCTAAATTCCTGCCATCCCAGAGGAGGAAGACGATGGGCATTGTCATAAGGCCTCCAGACATTCCTCATGCATCACATTCTTTGGAGGATATGCAAATAAAGGGAAACATGATAGACCCTTATATTATGCAGGGTATATTGAATCATCTGAAGTGAGCCGCATTCAGGTTGATCGAGGATCCGCTTTAAGCATTATGTCCCGCCAGGTCATGCAGCACGTGGGGATTCCCACCCATCGATTGAGCGCTACACAGACTACCATTATGACTTTAATGCCAATGGTACACGTCCGATGGGCAAGATCAAACTTAGATGCCAGACCAGGGATTTGGAGTAAAAAGTGACGTGTTATATCATTGATGCCGACACATCTTACAACTTGCTGCGGGGACGACTATGGATCCACCGTAACTCTATCGTCCCGTCTACCCTTTATCAAGTGATGAAATATGCTGATGAATGGGAAAGAGTGAGAACATTGATCACTGAAAAGCATCTGTTCAAGGGGATGGAGAATTACATCATTGACTCCCTCCTTTACCAACATTCTCTTGAGACTGAGGAGAATCTTCAGCCAAAAGAACCAGACTCTGGCAATGAAGCGGACGCGGAACAATGGGCAGAAGAAGAATATTTTTAGGAAATAAATCCCCTTGTAATGAGCGTTGTTAAGGTCAATTTCAATACCACTGTCGATGTTGAAGGCGAGTGGTTTATCAATGAAAACTTAGATTTGGTTTACTTTTCTACGTTTACTTCTGATTCTGTACCCTCAGACACTAGCACTGACGTGGATAGCGACCAATGGTCAGTAGTAGATGCTCTGACCTCATTGCATGCACCAATAAAGTCATCTTTTATGGTACGTGAAAAGATCAGTTATGCATAAGGAGCTTTCTTTGAAGTGCCAGCTAAACGCAAGGGTCAAAAGCCAATTCTATTTGGGAGAATCAAGTCTGAACTAGTGACTCATGAAAGCTCAGAAGATGATCCTGAGTCCCCACAGTTCTTTAATTACGAGCTAAATGCATATCATATGATGGAGATTGTGGGATATGACCTGACAAATAGGTCCGGCTTGAACTTTGGTCAAGGAAGACGAGCACGACTCTGATCTTTTATCCCAAAAGGGAAGGGCCCTGACTACTATTATCAAACTCGAAGGGGATTAGGCTATATGTCAACTCCAATCCCATCGGGTTCTAAGTCTGAGGAATCATTATACTATGATCACTCATCAGGCACATCATCATTGGAATCAGATATCAATATTGGCACTATCATCGAAGATCTTTCAGTGAATTTGGTTTCAACTAGCCATCTAGAGGATGAAGACGAAGATGAAGAAATTATCCAGTCAAATAGCGATCCTAGATCAAACACATGAATACTCTCTGAGACATTTGCTTCAAGCAGTATGAGCCACCCACAGATGATAAAGTGATACAGATCAACCTAAGAGACAAGGTTAACCTCAAACCCATCTTCATAAATGAGAGTTTACTGCTCTCCGAGAAAGAAGACCTAAGACATCTTATACAAAAGTACATAGATATTTTCGCTTGAAACTACGAGGACATGCCCGGACTTGTTCCTCAAGTGGCTATGCATCACTTCAACATCAATCCAGACGTGAAACTAGTCAGCAATAGCAACGACGGTTCCGTCCAGAAATAATGGAGATAATTAAATCAACAGTTAAAAAGCTCATAGGCTCCGGTCTTATCAGGAAAGAACATCACCCTCACTGGGTAGCCAACATCGTGCCCATCACTAAGAAGAATGGGAAGTCCAAATTTGCATCAACTTTCATATTCTGAACACTGCCTGTCCCAAAGATGGATTCCCTCTCCCGATCACAGATGTTATGATCGACAATACATGTGTTTTCGAGAGGATTCCTTCATGGACAGATTTTTAGGATACAATCAAATCAAGATTTACCTTGAAGATGAAAAGCATACATCTTTCAGACTGCAACTGGGGATGTATTGCTACACCATGATGCCCTTCGGCTTGAAGAAAGCATGGGCGACATATCAACATGCAATGAATACAATCTTCCACGAGCATATACCAAGACCGTAATGCTCAGACCGTAGAATGCTACGTGAACGAAATTGCAATAATGAGACATGCTAAAGGCGATCACATTACAGATCTGAAGAGAGTATTCAACATCATGCGGGCGCATCAACTGAAGATGAAACCAACCAAGTCCTTCTTGGGGATAGCCAATGGTAAATTCGTTGGGTTCATTGTGACATCCAAAGGAATCCATCTCGACCTGGAGAAATTATGTGCCATCTAGGAGATATAACCTCCAAGAAATCTCAGAGAACTCAAAGGGTTTCAAGGATGACTAGCTTACATCCGAAAATTCATATCGAATCTTTCAGGACGTTGCCAATCCTTCACCAAACTGATGAAGCAAGGAGCCTCATTTATTTGAGACAATGCTAGCCAAGAAGCGTTTGAGGAAATCAAGCAATACCTCACGTATCCACCTGTCCTCGCAACTCCAGTGTTAGGGGGACCCTTCCTTTTATATGTTCGAGCTATGAATATTCTCTAGGAGCCCTATTAGCCCAGAATAATGATTAGGTACATGAGCAAGCAATCAACTATCTAAGTAGAACCATGATCGGAGTGGAACGTCGTTACAACCTGATCGAAAAGGAGTGTCTGGCTCCAGTCTTTGCTGTCCAGAAAATGTGACACTACCTGGTGGGCGAGACAATGCACATCATTTTGAAAGTTAATCCTTTAAGGTTGCTTATGATGAAACCATCATCACTAAATGGTCGATTGGCGAAATGGGCTATATTGTTCTCGCAAGACAAGATGCAATTCCTACTATAGAAAGCTACAAAAGGACAAGCAGTGATAGATTTCTTAGCTGAACATCCAGATTCAAGAGCAACCAGACTTTATGAAGATCTCTCAGATGAGATCGTTGAAGTCTACGTGACCTAAACGTCTTTTGAAGAGCAAGTATGGTAATTATTTTTTGATGGTGCATCAAGGATGGATCCCACAGGAAACATTGTAGCTGGAGTGGGAGTAGTGCTCATATCTCCACAAAACTACGTGATTCCTTGTGCATTCTCATTAACCGAGCTGCGTTCCTATAACATTGCAGAACACAATGCTCTCTTGATGGGATACAATTTGCTGAAGAGATTGGAGTCAAAAATCTTGAAGCATATGGTGATTCAAAGCTCATCGTTAACCAGGTTCATGGAGAGTTAAAGTCCATCTTCATTCTGAAGTCCGATATGAAGACTTGGTGCCCTATTACAATGCAACCATTAACATGGAGGAGAAGTTCAGAAGCTTCTACATTGACATGTACCACGTCAACAAAATGTGCATGCAGATGCATTGGCGTCTCTCGTTGCTTCATTGGCCCTTCTAGCCGGAGCTACAGAGAAAGTACCCGTCTACAACCATGACTTGTACTATCTAAAATTCACCTTTAAAGAAAGTCAAACTCTAAGAGGATGCCTTCAAGTCGAAGAGGCTTTGGAGACTTCAACAGGTTTGAAATTTCGGGATTGGAAATTCCTATTTATCGACTTTGTTTTATACGGCATCTTGCCCAATGACCCCAAGGAGGCAGCCGCCATCAGAAGAAAGACTCCTAAATTCCACTACAATACGATTACGTGAACATTATTGTTTTCCATTGATTTTGCAAAGGGGAAAACTTACAAAAGAGATCGAGGAGCTAAATTACAGGTAATTGAAAAGAAAATTACAGGTAGATCTCCTCTGAGATTTCTGAGAAAATGTGCCGGTAGGAAACTGATCAGCGCGCGACCACTTTATCCCTTTGACGATGCGATCGGTCAGACGATCGAACTGCCTCCTAATAGGATTCCCTTCTTGATTGGTTCGGAGAATCGGAGAATAGAGGATCGGTAGAGCCCTCTTGCTGCTTCTCGAGCCAATCTCCTCCTTCCCCTTGCCCATCTCTGGTAGGCTATTTATAAGGGGGAACAGGGGTATAATCGCCCTCTAAATCTGGAAACAGATTGAATCAATCTATTTCGCATCCAGAAAGTAGCCTTGTTGCGAGACTAGAAACAGCTTCTGCGAAGCTAGGAATAGCATGTAGCGCCAATCCCTTGATTCGCTCCGCTAAATGAGGGAGACTCCCTTGATCCTCTCTAGTTAATTGAGAGATCTCTCCTGATCTTCTTAGCTGATTTGGAGAGTCAAAAGATCATGGCAAGCAACTACCAAATTTGATTTTAATCAACATGATTTCATCTGGAGATTTGATTAGTCAAAATGACTATAAAGGACTCGCAGCAGAGTCATTGCGTTGAGCTCATAGCGGAGCTGGGAGAAGCTTCTGGCGAAGCTAGAAGAAAGCTCTCAGCGGAGCTAGATAAAACTTGTGGCGAAGCTACCAGTCAACCTTTTGCGCACTGCGTGGAGCTTCGAGCGAAACTAACTTTCTGTGGAGTTAACTGAGCATTCCCAGGCGAAGCTGTAAGTTAGCTCGCAGCGAGGCTATGAAGGAGCTTCGTGCGATGCTAAGCAACTTTGGTTTCTCATGCGAGACTTATCTCATGGGTTTGTGCGAGACTAAGTGTTGAGCTAACTTAGTGTCTCTGGACCTGCTTGGGCCTTCTCACGGGCTTTTAAGGATGATCTTGGCTTACTGTCTGTGTAACACCCCGCTCCCAGAATACGTAATTAGTTGCGTATTCAGATTTTTCGATCGTATTTTTCGATTTACTTCCTGTATTTATTTTGTATTATGAATTATTTATATGATCGTTTTGTCTTGGATCCGGATTTGCGGACTCGGAGTCAGCCCTAGTCTGAACCGGGGACCCGATCGTAGGGTATTACTCGATTTGGTCTTTCTGGTAATTAGATTTGACCGATTTTAGTTTCAAACATCATTTTTCAATATTTTAGATTTTCTATGATTTTCTGGAATTTTTCAGAATTAAGTTGTAAATCTTCAAAACCGGTGCCGACCAACACCGCTGACCGATTACCGGATTTTTAATTTACAAACAGATTGGAATTACTAGAAGTGTCTTTTTATATTATTTCTTAAAATCACATTTCCTATCTAAATACTTTTTCTGAGGATTTTATGAATTTATCAAAATCTACCGGATTCGGTGTCAGCTAGTATCGCTGGTTGATTCCAGGATTTTTAGTTTACAATCGGAATTGAATTTCTGAATTCCGCTTTCACTTTACTTCTTAAAATCATATTTTATTCTTTAATACGTTTTTTGGAATTTTTCAGAATTTATCAAAACCCGGCCGACCCGGTGTAGACCGGTATCGGCGGTTGACTTCTGAATTTTTAATTTAAAAACGGGATTTTATTTCTGAAAAACGATTTCATATTATTCCTCAGGATGATGTTTTCTACCTCTGTGTATTTTTGGGGATTTTTTCGGAACAGTCGATATTTCTCGACCATATTATAATATTATTATTTTTTCAATCTTTTCTTTTCTTTCTTTCCTTTTCTTTTCTTCCACCAACTCTAGACCACTCCCCTCCACGTGGGCCACCTCACCTCCCCCCTTCCCATCAATCCTTTCTCCTTTTCTTTTTTCTTTTCTTTTTCTTTTTCCTTATTTTTCTTTCTTCCTTCTCTTCTTTTCCTTTGTCTTCTTCTCCTCCTCCATTTGGCGACGCCCAACCGAGCCACCACCGGCCTCCGGCCACGTCGCCGGCAAGGGAGGCCCAATCCCAACTCCGGCCACCACTTCCTCTCACCAACACCAACAACAAAACCACCATCTCCATCTCCTTCTTCTTCAAAACCACCACCAAATCCACCTTCTTCTTCTTCATCATCTTCTTCAAATTAACCACCACCACCACCATCTCCTCCACCCAAACTCCACCCCTACAACACCCAACTCCTCCTCCTCCTCCCATCTCCTCCAATTCCTCCACCACCTCAAAACTCCACCAAAATCACCATCTCCTCCACCACCACAAAGCTTCTCCACCTCCAAACCCAAACCCCCTCTCTTTCCCTCTCTTTTTGGGGTGGCCGGCGCCACCCCGGGCCTGGGCGCCGCCAGCGGCGCGCCGGCGGCCGTGGACGGCCAGGGGGCCAGGGTGGCCCCCTGTGCGTGGGCTGATCAGGGGGGCAACAGCCCCCCTCTTTCTCTCCCTCTCTTTTGGGAGTGGCCGGCGCCACTCCTCCCTGCCGGTGGCCGGCGCCGCCCTGCGCTGCCACCAGGCGTGACCTGGCTGGCGGCCAGGCCGAGCGCCCCCAGAGGGGGCGCTGTGCGTGAGCAGGGGGGCAACAGCCCCTGAACTCTCTCTCTCTCTCTCTCTCTCTCAACCACCCAGCTCTCTCTTTCTCTCTCTCTTCCTGTACCTCTCTCTCTCCTGAATTCTCTTCTCTCTCTCTCATCATCTCTTTCTCTCTCTAGTCTCTCTCTAAACTCCCTCTTTCTCTCTCTAGATTCTCCTTCTCTAGATCTCTCTTTCTCTCTCTAGGGTTTTCTCTCTCTAGACTTTCACTCTCTAAATCTTTCTCTCTCCTCTTCACTTTCTCTCTCTAAATATTTATATATTATTATATTTTATAGCGCATGCGAGAGTTCCATGGATTTCGGACTTTTCGGCATTTTCGGAGCTTTAGGCGAGTGTCCTCGCCTCCATTTGGGTTTCCCCGCTTCGTCGGGTCGACATGTATTTTATTCCATGTTTATATGTATTTTGTATTGGGCTGGGTCCTTGTATTTGTGTATGGCCGAGTGCCAATGACTGGACACGTATTGCTCTGTGACGAATGCTTGTAATAGGATAGAACAACTCGTGCGGGCCATTCAGCCTCCGGTCTCTCACTATCTCGAAAGAGAAGTGATTTGAGACCGTCAGGTTTCTCAGCACCGCCTCCGGCCATTCAGCCTCCGGTCTCTTACTATCTCGAAAGGGAAGTGATTGGGACCGTCAGGTCTCTCAGCCCTTCAGCCTCCGGTCTCTCACTCTCTCGAAAGGGAAGTGAGTTGAGACCGTCAGGTTTCTCAGCCTCCAGTCTCTCACTTCTCGAAAGGGAAGTGAGTTGAGACCGTCAGGTTTCTCAGCCTCTGGTCTCTCACTATCTCGAAAGAGAGGTGAGTTGAGACCATCAGGTCCCTCAGCTCCGCCTGGTTATCATGATCAGCGTTCAGCACTTTACCACTAGATTCGTCTAGGTGAGAGGCTGCCGGATTTTCTACTCGCACCTTAAGCCGAGTTGTCCCGGTAACCTTGCCAGACGCTCCAGTGTTAAATACTGTTTGCTGTCTGTGCCTCCAGCTTGCTCAGCTCCGCTTGGTTGTGCTCAGCTACTACTTTATCACATGCCATGTACTTACCTGATATGTTAACACTTGACATGCTATTACTTCATACCTGTCAACTACATGCTACTATTTAACACCTGTTTGTATCACCTGACAACTGAAGTGTTATCACCTGACACCAGACATGCTACTACTTGGCAAATGCCCCTTGTTATGACATGATTTGCCACCGGACTAATATCAATCTCTTGTCATGACTTATCACCTGTCACCTACATGAATACTGGTGATTGGCATGATAAAATCTGATACCTGTTATGAATAACTCTCTACTCATGATTATCACATTACGGGAATGTAGTACCTGATCTCTTGTTATGAACTCCCGTTATGCCTGTTATGACTCCCGTTATGCCTGTTATGACTCCTGTTATGCCTGTTATGTACTCCTGTTATGACCAGTTATGTTCCTACTCATTCCCGTAATCTGATAATTATGTTTCATAAGCTATAAAAAGGACAATCTACATGGGGAATGGGAGGAAGTGATGGATGCCGGTATGATGCCTTGCTTATAGTAATGGAATACAAAACTGACGATTCGTGTTAGGAGGATTTCAGGCCCCCAGAAGATGCGTGTTAGGGGGATTTCAGACCCCCATATGGCTGTGTCCCGGGCGGACTGGAACTACTATAAGTATGAGCTATCAGTTCTTCATCAGCTTCCAATAACAACCTCGACTTACTTATATATGGATGTATGTGTGTTGAGATGTACACCAGGACACATACCTAGATATATGGGTCGGACGAGTAATAATAATAAAATGCCAAGATAATAACTTGTTATGTTGTTCTACAACTTGGTTATACCACTTGTCTCGCCATAATCGCTTTCATCAGGTTTTTACTTCAGATTTTCGGTTTTATGATTATTATATTATACCTGTTCATGTCTTGCCTTTCCACTTATATTCTATTCCACCAGTCTCCTGCTCTTGTTGTATTATACCATGTGCTTATCTTTGCTCGCCACTTGGCATTCGTATCACCACTCGCCTGGGGAGTTCTATCTGACTCCCCTGGATTCTCATGTCCAGGTCATGGAGCTTGGAGCGTGTGGATTCCCCCAGTTGCTGATCGGAGTGGCGCAGCGGAAGCATGGATCTCCAGCAGACCATCTGAAGCTCCATCTTTCCAGGCCCCCTGTGTGCCTCTTGAGTTTTCCTTTTGTAAACTCGTGAGTGCCTTTTTACTGTTCATACATGTACATCTCTTTGTATTCTCGCATTTGCGCCTATCAGTGATGTAATATTCTTGTAATATTTATCACCTCTGGTGATAACTTTGTAATTGTACTCATATGTTGGAATGTATAATGCACCATTTGCTTCCGTACTCTGATTCTTGCCTGTACTGATGCTTAGCGTATATACGTGAGGGTATTTCTGACCTGCGTATATATGTCGCAGTAACGTCTCCGTATCCGCCGGGATCGGGGCGTTACAGGGTGGTATCAGAGCCTAGGCTCTCGCATCCTCAGTACGTCCAGATGGAAAATTAATGGTAAAGAAATTTGCAACTGGAATGCATGAGTCCTGGTTATACACTCCAACTACAAGTACAGAGTTATCTATTCTTTCTTGATCATTCTTCCTTTGATTCCTAATCCCTTCCATCTTTCCCCTGTTTTGGTTTTTCGAAGCCTTTATACCAACTTAAGATATGAATAGACTAGAGAGGTAGCGGCTGGTTCTGAATGAAGCTATTATATGATCTCTTCGGCCAACTCTTTGAAGTTCGGGTATTCTCAGGATTAATTCACGATCGGGTTATCTTTCAGAAGTCAGTAGTAGGAATTCTCTACGGATATTCTACATTCTCGGCTATATCTTTCCGAGTAATCGATGCCTGGTCTTCGGAATTCTTAACTATCGGTCTTCTTTATTTATGCTCAGTATTATCAGGGTTTTCTTTATCTTCAGTATTCTGGCTCATTCTTGGAGCGACATTAGGTATACAGTACAGCGGGAATGCGGGAATTCTGTTGCAAAGTTGTGTTATCAGTCAGTATTATTCGGCATTGTTCGAAGATTTATACAGCCGGAAGTGCAGGGGAAGTCTATATTCTGATTATTGTTCAGTCAACTTGAGAGCCCTACCTATAGTGCTTCATATCTTAATTGGTATAATTCCCGTCCATGTCTCCTTTGCATTCAATTTACCCCTTATCGAAATTGCGAGGAAGCAATTTTTTGTAAGGTGGATGGATTGTAACACCCCGCCCCCAGAATACGTACTTAGTTGCGTATTCATATTTTTCGATCGTATTTTTCGATTTACTTCCTGTATTTGTTTTGTATTATGAATTATTTATATGATCGTTTTGTCTTGGATCCGGATTCGCGGACTCGGAGTCAGCCCTAGTCTGAACCGGGGACCCGATCCTAGGGTATTACTCGATTTGGTCTTTCTGGTAATTAGATTTGACCGATTTTAGTTTCAAACATCATTTTCCAATATTTTAGATTTTCTATGATTTTCTGGAATTTTTCAGAATTAAGTTGTAAATCTTCAAAACCGGTGCCGACCAACACCGCTGACCGATTCCTAGATTTTTAATTTACAGACAGATAGGAATTACTAGAAGTGTCTTTTTACATTATTTCTTAAAATCACATTTCCTATCTAAATACTTTTTCTGAGGATTTTATGAATTTATCAAAATCTACCGGATTCGGTGTAAGCCAGTATCGCTGGTTGATTCCAGGATTTTTAGTTTACAATCGGAATTGAATTTCTGAATTCCGCTTTCACTTTACTTCTTAAAATTATATTTTATTCTTTAATACGTTTTCTGGAATTTTTCAGAATTTATCAAAACCCGGCGGACCCGGTGTAGACCGGTATCGGCGGTTGACTTCTGGATTTTTAATTTGAAAACGGGATTTTATTTCTGAAAATCGATTTCATATTATTCCTCAAGATGACGTTTTCTACCTCTGTGTATTTTTGGGGATTTTTTCGGAACAGTCGATATTTCTCGACCATATTATAATATTATTATTTTTTCAATCTTTTCTTTTCTTTCTTTCCTTTTCTTTTCTTCCACCAACTCCAGACCACTCCCCTCCACGTGGGCCACCTCACCTCCCCCCTTCCCATCAATCCTTTCTCCTTTTCTTTTTTCTTTTCTTTTTCTTTTTCCTTATTTTTCTTTCTTCCTTCTCTTCTTTTCCTTTGTCTTCTTCTCCTCCTCCATTTGGCGACGCCCAACCGAGCCACCACCGGCCTCCGGCCACGTCGCCGGCGAGGGAGGCCCCATCCCAACTCTGGCCACCACTTCCTCTCACCAACACCAACAACAAAACCACCATCTCCATCTCCTTCTTCTTCAAAACCACCACCAAATCCACCTTCTTCTTCTTCATCATCTTCTTCAAATTAACCACCTCCACCACCATCTCCTCCACCCAAACTCCACCCCTACAACACCCAACTCCTCCTCCTCCTCCCATCTCCTCCAATTCCTCCACCACCTCCTCAAAACACCACCAAAATCACCATCTCCTCCACCACCACAAAGCTTCTCCACCTCCAAACCTAAACCCCCTCTCTTTCCCTCTCTTTTTGGCGTGGCCGGCGCCACCCCGAGCCTGGACGCCGCCGGCGGCGCGCCGGCGGCAGTGGGCAGCCAGGGGGCCAGGGTGGCCCCCTTTGCGTGGGCTGAGCAGGGGGGCAACAGCCCCCCTCTTTCTCTCCCTCTCTTTTGGGAGTGGCCGGCGCCACTCCTCCCTGCCGGTGGCCGGCGCCGCCCTGCGCCGCCACCTGGCGTGACCTGGCCGGCGGCCAGGCCGAGCGCCCCCAGAGGGGGCGCTGTGCGTGAGCAGAGGGGCAACAGCCCCCTGAACTCTCTCTCATCTCTCTCTCTCTCTCTCTCTCTCTCTCAACCGCCCAGCTCTCTCTTTCTCTCTCTCTTCCTGTACCTCTCTCTCTCCTGAATTCTCTTCTCTCTCTCATCATCTCTTTCTCTCTCTAGTCTCTCTCTAAACTTCCTCTTTCTCTCTCTAGATTCTCCTTCTCTAGTTCTCTCTTTCTTTCTCTAGGGTTTTCTCTCTCTAGACTTTCACTCTCTAAATCTTTCTCTCTCCTCTTCACTTTCTCTCTCTAAATATTTATATATTATTATATTTTATGGCGCATGCGCGAGTTCCATGGATTTCAGACTTTTCGGCATTTCCGGAGCTTTAGGCGAGTGTCCTCGCCTCCATTTGGGTTTCCCCGCTTCGTCGGGTCGACATGTATTTTATTCCATGTTTATATGTATTTTGTATTGGGCTGGGTCCCTGTATTTGTGTATGGCTGAGTGCCAATGACTGGACATGTATTGCTCTGTGACGAATGCTTGTAATAGGATAGAACAACTCATGCGGGCCATTCATCCTCCGGTCTCTCACTATCTCGAAAGAGAAGTGATTTGAGACCGTCAGGTTTCTCAGCACCGCCTCCGGGCCATTCAGCCTCCGGTCTCTCACTATCTCGAAAGGGAAGTGATTGGGACCGTCAGGTCTCTCAGCCCTTCAGCCTCCGGTCTCTCACTCTCTCGAAAGGGAAGTGAGTTGAGACCATCAGGTTTCTCAGCCTCCGGTCTCTCACTCTCTCGAAAAGGAGTGAGTTGAGACCGTCAGGTTTCTCAACCTTCGGTCTCTCACTATCTCGAAAGAGAGGTGAGTTGAGACCGTCAGGTCCCTCAGCTCTGCCTGGTTATCATGATCAGCGTTCAGCACTTTACCACTAGATTCGTCTAGGCGAGAGGCTGCCGGATTTTCTACTCGCACCTTAAGCCGAGTTTTCTCGGTAACCTTGCCAGATGCTCCAGTGTTAAATACTGTTTGCTGTCTATGCCTCCAGCTTGCTCAGCTCCGCTTGGTTGTGCTCAGCTACTACTTTATCACATGCCATGTACTTACCTGATATGTTAACACTTGACATGCTATTACTTCATACCTGTCAACTACATGCTACTATTTAACACCTGTTTGTATCACCTGACAACTGAGGTGTTATCACCTGACACCAGACATGCTACTACTTGGCAAATGCCCCTTGTTATGACATGATTTGCCACCGGACTAATATCAATCTCTTGTCATGACTTATCACCTGTCACCTACATGAATACTGGTGATTGGCATGATAAAATCTGATACCTGTTATGAATAACTCTCTACTCATGATTATCACATTACGGGAATGTAGTACCTGATCTCTTGTTATGAACTCCCGTTATGCCTGTTATGACTCCCGTTATGCCTGTTATGACTCCTGTTATGCCTGTTATGTACTCCTGTTATGACCAGTTATGTTCCTACTCATTCCCGTAATCTGATAATTATGTTTCATAAGCAATAAAAAGGACAATCTACATGGGGAATGGGAGGAAGTGATGGATGCCGATATGATGCCTTGCTTATAGTAATGGAATACAAAACTGACGATTCGTGTTAGGGGGATTTCTGGCCCCTAGAAGATGCGTGTTAGGGGGATTTCAGGCCCCCATATGGCTGTGTCCCGGGCGGACGGGAACTACTATAAGTATGAGCTATCAGTTCTTCATCAGCTTCCAATAACAACCTCGACTTACTTATATATGCATGTATGTGTGTTGAGATGTACACCAGGACACATACCTAGATATATGGGTCGGACGAGTAATAATAATAAAATGCCAAGATAATAACTTGTTATTTTGCTTTACAACTTGGTTATACCACTTGTCTCGCCACAATTGCTTTCATCAGGTTTTTACTTTGGATTTTCGGTTTTATGATTATTATATTATACCTGTTCATGTCTTGCCTTTCTACTTATATTCTATTCCACCAGTCTCCTGCTCTTGTTGTATTATACCATGTGCTTATCTTTGCTCGCCACTTGGCATTCGTATCACCACTCGCCTGGGGAGTTCTATCTGACTCCCCTGGATCCTCATGTCCAGGTCATGGAGCTTGGAGCGTGTGGATTCCCCAGTTGCTGATCGGAGTGGCGCCGCGGAAGCATGGATCTCCAGCAGACCATCTGAAGCTCTATCTTTCCAGGCCCCCTGTGTGCCTCTCGAGTTTTCCTTTTGTAAACTCGTGAGTGCCTTTTTACTGTTCATACATGTACATCTCTTTGTATTCTCGCATTTGCGCCTATCAGTGATGTAATATTCTTGTAATATTTATCACCTCTGGTGATAAATTTGTAATTGTACTCATATGTTGGAATGTATAATGCACCATTTGCTTTCGTACTCTGATTCTTGCCTGTACTGATGCTTAGCGTATATACGTGAGGGTATTTCTGACCTGCGTATATACGTCGCAGTAACGTCTCCGTACCCGCAGGATCGGGGCGTTACAGTCTGCTTCACTGGATCAGTAGACTCCAAGTTGTTGATTCGTCTCTTTGAGATGGGTGAAGAACTGGTTAGACATCGTTCAGGCCACTTGTCTTTTATAGATGTCAACAAGTTAGACATCATTCAGGCCAGTTAGGAATCTTGTCTTTTTTAGAGTGTCAACAAGACCCCCCTTCAAAGTTTTCGTGAATCTGTAATGGAATGGTTTAGATTTCGAAATACTTTGAACTGCTTTGATGGTGTGTGGGTATAAACATCGCCTTTGAGGTTGAGTTCAACTTCGCCTTTAGCCCCACTTTCAAGCTGGAATAGGTTCGCCGAGGAATTGTATCCGCTTCCGTGTAGCTTCGCTCTTTTGGGTAGCCTCGCGCTTATAGGTAGCTTCGCGCTTGGGTCTCCCGGTGTGGCTTTACCTCAAATCGGTCTGGAACGACGTTCCTTTCTCGAGCCTAACTACTTTTTGCAAGTTACGAGAAGGATTGCTCCCTTTTTCGAGGTAAGAATAACCTCTCTTGCATTAACGAGGGAGATTATTCCCTTTTCAAAGTTCAATTAACTTCGTGTGTATTCACGAAGGGAAAGTATTCCCTTTCTCGAGGCTAAGCATTTAAATGCTTTAGCTTCACCCGCACTCCTAGGCTTGAAGTGGCAGCGGCAAGGTCAGGCCATGAGGCCTATAAATAGGACACTTGTAGTCCTTCTCAGAGAAATATACTTTTCTCTTTCTGAAAAGTTAGTTCATGACATCTCCTTATTGCCCAGGAAAGGAGACTGAGGTCTCTGAAGTAGTGGGAACGCCCACTCTGGTCATTACCCGACCAAGAGCTGGTGAGTCTCGGGCATCCAGAGACTTTACCAATGAACTAGTGACTTTAGGCAATTTATCTCCCTTAATTTTCTTAGTTTTACCAGCTATTTCAGAGATTGACTTCCCTTGGCCCCTGTATTTGGCTGACTTTCAGAAAAGGGTTTCAGCCCTATTTTCTAGCTTCTTGACGGAGCTCTCATTCTCGCTTGATCAGGTGAAAGATCTTTCCATGCAGAGTTTCTGTCTTGATCTATTAAATCTGCCTGTTAAATCTGCCAAATAAGCAAGGCTTAGGACTTGGCCTCTTCAAGGTTGAGCCAGTCTTGCCATATAGGTGGGGTCAAGACTGCGTCCCTCTGGACCAGTCTGGCCTAGCCATATAGGCGAGGATAGGGCTTGGTCCTTTTTGAGGCTTCTCCAGCCTAACTGCCTTGGGCGGGGCTAAGACTTGGCTTATGCTGAGCTAGTCTATCATTACTGTGAAAGCGAGGCTATCCTCTACTTAGCTAAAATCCATCTTCAAGACACAACTGGGTCGGATCTGAATTACTTCGCCCAAAGAATTTTGACTTAGCATTCCATCCTTTTCCCTTTGCATTTTTTTTATTTAATGCTAACTTGTTTCCAGTTTGTATTGTAGCGAACTGTGCTCGCCAGTCTTTCGTCGTGATGAAAGAGACCAAAAACTTTCCCTTTGATCTTCAAGTTGAAGTTTTGATCATAAGCAGGAGGAACATATTGGAGCAGCTGACGCGTGATCTAAGAAGAGGTTGGCAGTTGCTTATCTGAGATGATCCACTTCGGGAAGGGGCTGGTAGTTGTTTATCCGAGATGATCCACTTCGGAAGGCAGAAGTCACCAGTAAGATCTCAGATCCTTCCTTTGCCAATTTTGATTACGGAAGATCCAGATTTCTGGTGGGAACCAGTCTTCTGCTAATTTTTATCAAAGAAGATCCAACTTCTTGATGGAAAAATCTGCCGTTAAGCGAAGGATTACGACCTTGTGCAGGAGGAAGACTTTTCGTGTCCAGTTGAGATAGTTCATCACCTTGGAAGTAGATAGGATAGTTTGGTTGCCTTTGGAGCAAAGATTCTATTGTATGAAAGACAATCTTGATGTAGTATCAATGTATCTTCCCTTTTGAATCAATAAAAATGTTTATTTTCTGCTTATCTACTTTGTCCCCTCCTTTTCGATTCGAGAACACCTGGAATGGACTAGCTTAGGTAAGTCTTTTCCTTAGGAGGAAATAAAAGTTCTTAGCGGAGATAAGCTTCCAGCGAAGCTGAAGACAGATTTTCAACTAAGTCAGGAACAAGTTTCTGGCGAAGCTAGCACTGAATTTCCGCGAAGTTAGAGATGAGCTCTTAGCGGAGCTAAGGATCGTCTTTCAGTGAAGTTACTCAAGCGTCGCGCGAGGTCAACGCTGAACTCACAGCGGAGTTAGCCCTTGGCGGAGCTGAAGCAGGGCTTCTCGGGAAGGCGCTTAGGCGCTGTTTCAAACTGATTTGAAAAGGCCGCCTGCGCTCCTTTTGAGGAGTCGAAATTAAGACATTTTATGTCTATAAAAGCCCGATTAGGCATAATAGAGAGAGAGTTACTTCTCTTTGAATTTTCAAAGAAACAAGTCTTTTTCTCCTTCGTTGAGATTTTCAGAACTTTTCAGTTCTTCCATTGCTCCCAAAAGACGAGCAGGCAAAGAGGTAGCGACCTTCGCGACGGAGGGGCCCTATCCTCCTCCGGTCATCGAACGCCCTATTGCGGGTAGGGATTTTTCCCTTATATTTGGAGATTTTCATCTCTTTTCGAAGCCATTTACTGGCTATTTCATGGTGAATCCGGAGTGATTCATCATGCTCCAGTGATGTCAGGGAGTTGCTCTCCCTTAATTCAAATCTACCGATTTTTTAGGGGATTTAATTCCCCTTCAATTTCGTGAATTGAAATTTAGAAACCGAATGCTCTCTTCTCCAAGCTTCTCTATGAAGTTAGCCCTTGGGACTTTTCCGCGTTCTGTTTAGCGATAAAACGCGAAGCTAAGCTTCCAGAGCGAAGCTAACACTTAGAGATCTTCTGCACTTTGCCTTTGTGCAGGATATGGAGCTGAGCCTCAAGGCGAAGCTAATGTTGGGCTAGCCTCGCTCGGAGGGCGAAGCTATGCCTTGGCAATTTTCTTTTTTGCTTATAGCTTTCTTCTTTTTTTTTTCTCTTCGGCTAATGAACTAATATAGTTCCTTCTTGTTGTTGCAATGCACTATACACCAGATCCTTTGAACAGTCTCTTTGGAACAGCCAGGAGACTGGATGGCAATGTTAGCCTGCAATTCCAGGGGCAAGCCTCATTATTCAGTGAGCGTAGCGCTCCTGATCGGGATGCCCTTATCTACGCCGGAGATCAGCGTACTATGAGGAGCATCTTAACTACTGCTCCCCTCGAGGATTATAACTGAAAAATCAATCGGAAGCCCGGCTTCATGTTTGGGGATGCAGCGCCAGATACCGATCATTAGCTGTTGGCCGGAGAAGGGCAGTGGATTTTCAATCTGGATGGTGGAAGTATTATCTCCCATCTAGCAAGCGTCATTTTCCGCTATCTTTCTTCCAATGCGTGACGAGAGTTCAGAAGATTAAGTGGAAGTGACTCGGACTACTGACTCTGTTCACGTGGGGAAATTAATAGCTCCGTCTCCTGGTTATATAAGGGCGGGTCCTCCTCTCTGCATATTGGGTCTCCACCCTGGGAACATTCTCCCAGAATCCCAGTGGGAGAAAATCCCGCCGTGGCTCAAACGTTTGGAAACCAGTTCTTCAAAGCTCATGGCAATTATCCAGCCACCAATTTCAGGACCCCTGGGTGGATTCATCCCCCAAAGCCTGGTGGAGGGATTTGACCCTATATGTCTTGGCCTATTTTGAAGAGGATCTGGAGAGGCTGGGACTCTACGAGGCTGTCGGGGCAACCTGTTATGGCATCTAGATGAGCGTAGCGAACTTCTACGCCATCTTCGAGTTATACTGTCCAGCTATAGGGACTTTCTTCACCCCTGTAGGCGAGTTGGGCATGGCTTTGCACGAGATGTGGGAAGTCTCAGCTCTGCCCTTGGGATCTCTCCCATATGAAGAATATTTCCCGTGCGAGGCAAAGTTGACACTTCTGGAGAAGCAGGAGCCCATCTTGTTCGAGACTTACCGGAAATTGATGTGTCACATTTACATTTGCTCGAGTATGCATAGGAGCCATAAGAGAGCTTCATGTAGTTCAAAGAGTTGGGGGAATTATTTGTTCCCCAACCTGGAAGATGCTCCTGGAGCGGCTCACTGCAGGGTTGCAGACGAGGACATTTTCCAGAGGATGCAAGAACACTCTCAGGGGATATGATTTTGGAAGAAGATGATGGACCCTATGAGAAAGGTGACATTCTCTGGAGTTTCCATCATCAGGCTCGTCGACCGATGTCCCGGAAGGCACTTTTGGCCGGTTTTTTATCGGTTTGACTGAAAAGATGTGTGGTGCCATCTCCCTCTAGCGACGTCATTCTTCCGACTGTCTTATTACCGGCCATTCGTCTAGTCCACGGTCGTTCCCTTGGACTCCTCCCGACAATGGTGTGTTGTATTCAGCGGGGCCTTCGTGCATTGACAGAGGCTTTCTGTAGGCCACCAACAACGAAAAGGGGAAAAGGCACTATCTTGCCTCATGACGGACCAAACCCCAGGATCGGTTTGCCATACACCTATTTGATGGTATGGTTCGCCCTTCACTGCCCTTCCATTATCCAAGCTGGTGAGGAGCCTCCAGAAGGTGTCCGAATGGCGCTTCTCCATCGATTTGAGGGATGTTCATGGTTATTGACTTATGTGGCCGCGGTTCGCAAGCTGCTGTGCAGGCATGACGTCTACAGTCTTTTTCGGTGCTTTCCCTATATTCATGATGCAGGCTATGGCGAAGAATTCAAGGATGTAGGAGATGGGCAGATGTCGCTGAGCTGGGGGATTTTTGAATGGCTGGTTAGCATCCAGCCATCCCATCTGGTGTACAGGAGCGGGGATACCTGCTATTTGGAACCCTATATTCTGAGTCGATTTGCCCGTCAGTTTGGGTATGACCAACTATATGTAGGTAATCCGAACACCAGCCTGGCCTTCATGGGGAGCCTTATTGATGGTGCTCGTGCCTGGCGGTTCTTCATTGCTGGCTGTACCGAGGCACGGCTATGCATGCCGCTGAGGACTCTGAACCTTCAGACAACTTTGGGGTTCTGTCAGTGGTACAGAACTTCGAACTCTACACCAACTGGATTTTTTATAACTCTTTTGGCATGACGTTGATATCTCAGCGGCTCAAGCGGAAAGTCACCGAGAGAGGCGAGGGCAGGAGGGTCCGTGTGCCAGGCCTCGGAGAGTTCGTCGCTACTGTTGATAGTGAGGCTTCAGACGCAGAAAGTCCCCGCTTTGAAGGAGACACAGGTGCTTAGGCTCTGCCAGATGCTCCTGGTGGGGTAGGCACAGCCCCCATGGAAGATTTGGAAGTAGAAGAGGTGGAGGAAGAAGTCCCAACGTCCACTTCAAACGAAAGCGGCAAGGTGGATCTCGCAGGAAGAGGGTGGTGAAGAAGCCTCGTCGCTACACTCCCACCGTTATCGCAGAGGGTGAGTCGACTGCAGTGCTTCCTCCTCTTGCTCCATTAGTCATTAAGCTATCGGCTCCAAGGCAGACTGTTGATAAAGCTGTTCCTGGCCTGACTAAGATCAGTTCTATTCTTGCGACATATACTTATATATATTTCATACAGCTCATTCGTTTATCCTATGATTCAGGAACCGAGACGGCAAGAGAACCAAGAGCCGAGGATGCAGGAGAACAGGGGGATTATTATGATCCCCTATTCACTTATAAAGAAGGTGACGAGGCTAGCTACTTCGTCGTCTCAGAAGACTCTGGAGGTGACACGGCTGACGTCAGTCCTTCGGGTGCTGGGACCTCAAAAGGAAGTCCCATGGCCTCCAGCTCTATAGGATGGACCACAAAGGGTTCGGCGAGTGAAGGTGAGCCGACCGTTCCTCTTAACTCTGTCAAAACTTTCCTATGGAGCCTGAGGGGATTGATGCTGCCGTCGAGGAAGTTCAGAGAGAGACTGCGGCTGAGGCAGTTGAGGCGATATCATTTCTCGGTAATACTTTGATCTTTTGTGAGTAATTCTCTCCTGATATTCATTATACCTCGCTCAAATAAATTCTTGCCACAGGTGTTCCGCCTTTGGGTGCATCTACTTCAAGAGAGCCAGCCAATCTTCCTGAGGGAATCAGGGGTGAAGCAAGTATTTCGATCACAACGGACGCTGCTGAGTTGGATACCTTGTATCACGACCTGCCCTCTTATCAGCCCGAACCGGTCAGTGGAAAAGAGGCTGAGGGGACAGTGGTTACGGAACCAATCTCACTTCCAATTACATCGGTAAGTGAGATGCCAGTGGTTTTGCCAACGTTGCCCATCTTGACAACTGCGGAGCTGAAGGTAATTACCAGTCCTACTTCTCCAACACTGGTTGTTGAGCCAGCTCTTCCGAAAATAGTCACCAGCCCTACTTCGATTGTAGCTGGTGTACTGGTTTCAATGAGGACTCCTCCGAGATCACCGACGCTCCCTCATATTGCTCTAGCCAGTACTTCTGCCATCCCCTCTACAGTTATGTCAGTGAAACTGGTGGAAGCTTTGTCTTCAGGGGCCGCTCGTTCACCGAGAGTAGTTGAAGCCGAGAATGAATTTGTGGCTGAGCTAGTCGACAGCTTTTATAAGGGCTTGAAGCGATCTGTTGCTTTGGTCTTGAAGGGCTCGACTACCTCGTTCTCTGCTTTGAAGGTGGTCCTCTCTCGAAGTATTGACAGCATTCGAGACTTTGGAGGGGATGACCAAGCTGCCACATTAGAGCTTCTGGTGGAGAGGCTTGAGAGGGATGTAGACGAATGGCGCTGTCTCAGCCATTTAGATTTGGACTCCTCAGTTAATGAACAGCTTGAACACCTCGCTGCTCAAATGCGTGAAGCTCATCTTGCCGCTCAGAAAGCGACTAAGACAATTTCTTCAGATTTGAAATCCTTAGAGACAAGGAAAGTAGAAATTGGGGATGCCATAGATGCTTCTAATAGTGCTCTTCTCGACGCTGAGGATAAGATTGAAATGGCTAAGAAAATGATCAAGAAAGCCAATCTTCTTTCGTCCAAGGCTGAACTGGTGCGTCTTGAGGAGATCGCTCGGCTAGAGCAGCTTAAGGCTCAAAATGACGAAGTCCTGCAACAGGAGCTAGCACAGAGGGCAACTTTGGCTGAAATTGAGGCTCGTCTGTCCCAGACAGTGAGCTTTAATGAGGCCGAGTTGAGGTCACAGGCATTCATCAGAGCTGCTAAGGAGAGGAAGAATAGGCTGTCCATCCTTGAAGCTCTGTTGTATTTCTAACTTATTTTATCTTCTGAATTTACAATTCTTACTTTCAAGTTGTGCTATAATTCTCAAAAGGAAAGGAAATAATGGTATAACTAATCTAATCAGGGTGATAAACTGATAGGATTAGTTACAAATGTGAGAAATAGTTCGACTCAAGTCATATTGAGACGAGGATGGAAGAGATGAGCTTGATGATCTTTACTGTTCAGAGGTAAATATTAACGTAACAGATTAAAGATCAATGGATTTACGAATAGGTTATGATGAATTGGACATCACAACCCGTGAAAATTCCTATTTAGACTAGGGTTTGCCAATCAAAAGCGATCAACCCAGCATAAGAAATTTTGCCATTCAGAGGTGATGACCTGGACATGATGATTAGGAATCACCAGACACGAAGCCTTGTCGTTCAGAGGTGAAGAACTGGACATAACGATAAAGAAAGATGAGATTGGATATTCATCGGTTCAGAGGTGACAAACTAGACATAACCGATTAGAAATTACCAAACTCGGAGTGTTTACTGTTCAGAGGTGACGAACTGGACATAACAGTAAGCAAAAAGGGAGACTTGGCTATCTGTCAGTTCGGAGGTGACAAACTGAACATAACCGATTGAGAAGCCACCAAGCTCGAAATTTTGTCATTCAAAGGTGATGAACTGGACATGATGACAAAATGAAGGTGAATCCGATTTTAGGGACTTGTCTATTCAGAGGTGATATACTGGACATGATAGACTAAGACACGCTAAACTCTGAATCCACTGCCAGAGGTAGTCGCATTAACTTAGCAGCTAGCCCACTAGGGGCTGCAAGGGTGAAGTGGATCTGGGCACCCGTCGGTTCAGAGGTAATATGGACATGACCAACTAAGAGATATCAGGCTCACAATTCGCTGTTCAAAGGTAGATGTATTAACATGACAGTAAAAACTCCTGACCTTGGTAGAGGGAAGGAGAACAAAGTTATGGACTTATCTGTTCAGAGGTGGTAAACTGGACATGACAGTTGAAGTACCATAAGAAGGGAGATCTAGGTATCCGTCAGTTCAGAGGTAATATGGACATAACCGATTGGGAATTGCTAGACTCAAAGCCCTGCCATTCAGAGGTGGCGAACTGGACATAACGGCTAAGGAATAGTCCCTACTGGACTGAAAGATGAGACTTGGTTATCGGTCGGTTCAGATGTAATATGGACATAACCGATTGAGAAACTACCAAGCTCAGAATTTTCACCGTTCAGAGGTGACAAGCTGGACATAACGGTAAAAGAAATAATCCCATCTTAGGGGAAATAGGATCTGATCATAAACTCCATGGGGAAATTGATATCTCCTCCAGATGTTATTTGGAAGAAATTGTCAGAGGTATATTGTTAACGTGACAACCAAGATAGTCCATTGGGGACTGAGTGGGAAATAATAAACTTTGAAGAGAGTCTACTATAGATTTGCTGGGAAGCTGAGAAATATGAATCTCATGAAAGATTATATGTCAGAGAACTCCATGGGATTGTAAAGCAACTTGTCAGAGGTGTAATGTTAACTTTACAAGGATTCATTTTACTGTTAGAGGTGTTTGAACATAACAGTAATTTGAGTGAACCTGTCATTCTATTGAAGGGAATGACAAGCAGAGTTTATTCACTGGGGATGTTGATCTTGATCGCAGGGATGTTGGTTTTATCTGCGATGGAATAGGCCAGAATCTCACCATCAGAGGTTTAATGTTAACATGATAGGTTAGACTCGTTATCTCGCAAGGGATATGAATACCTTTCTATATGGTCTTACCATTCCATGGATGGGAATTGGTAAGCGATTTTGGAGAGAGAATCAAATGGGAACAGGTCTTTTAGGATTTTTAGTAAATTCTCAGCTGTCAACGGATTTGATATGCCTTTACTAACTACCGTTTGAGTTGGACTAGCCATGCTATTCCCCTCATATTGGAAAGATTCTGCATCAGGATGTGTCATGAACCTTTTTCAATGAGTTCAGCTTGCCAAGTCATCAGCTAAACTCCTTTGATCTTTGATTTGATCGGCTACCATTTGGTTGGCCGCCACGTCTTGGTATGAACGTGGAAACAGTGAAAAGGTTCTGCAAGAGAATGCGTCACGAACCTTCTTCGATGATTTGGCTTGATAAATCATCCAATAAACTCATTTGCTTGGTTGGACCTTTTGTCGTTGGGTCGAATTTCGATCGATCGAACCAGAGCAGAGATGTATGGCACCATTGTACATAGAAAAGTCAGGCTAAATAAGCCATCTACCTGAAACCATTGCTTAGGCATGCTTGACTCCAAAATATGACCTATTCTTCTAAGTTGAGGATAGGTATATGCTTATATACTAGAGAAGAGTGACAAGGCTAAAGCAGCTTGATCCCTTGTTTTCTTCTTCAATGTCAAAGGCGTTCGATCGACTCGATACTAGCGACAGTGATTTCGTAACCTTGACTCTTCTTTGATACAACTGGTGTTCGATCAGCTCGACACTGGTTTACGATTGTATGATCTCGTTAGAGAAAGAGAGGAGCACTCTTTCTACATATCTTGGATCAGAAGGTCTTGATCAGAGGTGTAATGTTAACTTGATCATGAGAAGGATCTTATCAAGTATAATACTTCTTTAGGAACTTGTCATTGCTTGGCATCATGAGTAAGTCTCCGTCTGAAGTCATAAGGCGATGATTAGTCACATATGTTGCATATACATTGTCACCTTACCATACTTTTTAGCGAATAAATCCTATTAATAAGTCTTTCTCCTCTTTGTTTAATGTAGGCCCAAGTGCTAAAAGAAAGAAAAGAGAAACAAGCCCAAAAGCCTACCAAATTCTGATTTAATTCAGAATAAATTCAAAATCAAGGAATCAGGGCAAAATCTTGGCATATCAAGAGGTTGAGAAGAATCCTCCCTGAATCAAGTGGTTGAAGCCACACAATCAAAGGCTGTTTCGTCAACTTTTGGAGCAGAAACAAGAAAACCAGAAGAAGATACAGGAGATTCACCAAACCAAGAGATCCCACCAGTTGGGTGTGGCCACCTGGCCACACCAAGGCTGCGGAAACGCAGCCCTAGCCGTGTTTTCGCGGCTTGTTGAGCTCTGTTGGGGGAGCGTTTGCTCCCCCAATCTTCCTGGGATCCTCCCCTTTTGCTTTTTCCCTATAAATACCAGTTTCAACAGAGCAAAAAGGAACGAAGACTAGGATTAGAATTTGTGTTTATTTTCTAAGGATTTAGGCTCTTTGTTAGCTAGGACAAAAGTTGTATTCTTGTTTTTTTAATTTGTAGTCCAGTATCAATACTTGTGAGAGAGAGGAATTGAGTGCTTGTACTTGAAGATTGAAGTGACATCAATACAAGAATCGAGCTGCTTTTTCTTCCACTCGTATTACGGTATGGCTTGCATTATTTATTTGCTTTCTTCTTTGTTTTTCATGAGTAACTAAAACGGTTTTCTGGGCTCACTATTGTAATTCTCTCTAGTTCTTCTTCTCTTCTGGTTTTAAAGAAAAAGACCCAATGAATCATTTGCATGCCTTACTTAAAAGCCTTTCTTTTTGAAAGTGTTCTTGAAGGCACATGAGGATGGGTTTGGATTGTTAAACTCTTACTTCTTTCATGAACGTTTCTTGAACTGTTTTTACTTCATTCTTGCTTCTTCGCGCTTGATGATTTAACATTCAATTCTAAACGATTTTTCAAAGAAAAGAGTGAACTCTTCCAACCATCTTATGTGCTTTACTTCAAACTTTCTAAAAATTAACTTTAAGTTTTGCTTATGATCAATTTGAGGCACTTAGGATTTCAATAGAAGAATTAACTTTTGAGTAGTGAGATAGTGAGCCCAGATTTTCTTCCTTATTATAATCAACAAAACAATTTTCGAGCTTTTTAAATCACCTTCTCCAAAGCCTTTTCTAAAGTTGCAATTTCTCTTTTAATCATCTCTTTCTTTACATTCTCTTTTCCATTTTAAAATGAACACAATTCTTTATTTTTAAACGATTCACCGAAAAGCTTCCATCGCATTCCTCCTCGTGGACACGACCCGTTAGCCACAAGCTACGCGGTAAATTCTTAACTCTTTGATTGTTCTTTCATTTAAGTAATCAGGAGATATGCTCCATTTGAATAGACTGTTTCTATCACAAACGGTCCTTCCCATTTGGGCTGAAATTTGCCTTTGGTTTTGTGCGTCATGATCATCGGTCGTCTGACGTTAAAACCAAATCTCCTTTATGGAAGACCCTTTGCTTAACCTTCTTATTGAAGGCCTTCGAGATTCGCGCTTGATACAACTCAATATGTTGTTGAGCTTATAGCCGCTTCTCATCTAAGGCTTCGAGCTCTTGGAGACGCAAGCGATCATTGTTCTCCTTTGCCATTCTAGTCATTAAAGCGACTCGTAATGACGACATCTGTATTTCTAGCGGTATGACCGCTTCGCACCCGTATACCAGGAGAAAAAGGTGTATTGCATGTTGGTGTCCGAACTGTGGTTCGATAGGCCCAAAGATATTCACTAAGCTTTTCATTCCAGTCTCGCTTATTCGATGAAACGAATTTTTTTAGTAACTTAATAATTATCTTGTTGAATGCCGCCAAATCATTAGTGGCAGGGTTATAAGCAGTTGATGCCACATTCTGAATCCGGTATCTATCACAGACCGATAGAATACTTGGCTTGCAAATTGGGGACCGTTATCATGGATGATCCGCCTAGGGACACAAATCGATGGATGACATGGTGTTTGATAAAATTAACCACGTTAGAAGTTTTAACTTTCACCAGTGGTATAACCTCTGCCCACTTTGAAAAGTAATCGGTTATTGCTAAGATAAACCGGTGGCTTTTTGTTGAAGAGGGGCTGATCGGCCCTATGACATCGATTCCCCACGCTTCAAATGGCCACGAAGTAACAGTTGGATGGAGCAACTCTGGAGGCTGATGTATGAAGTCTGCATAGATTTGGCATGCTTTACACCTTCGTGCATATTGGATGGCATCGGCTACCATAGTCGGCCAATAATATCCAAGCCGGTGTAATCGGTCTTTGAGTTTTGGACCTGGCTGATGAGCTCCACATATGCCGTCATGCGCTTCTTTAAGCACTTCTTGTGCTTCTGAATTAGAAAGGCAACGGAGGAGGATACCGTCATATGAGCGACGGTAGAGTGTCTTTACTATTGGATCATAGTAAAAATAGAGAAACCTTCATCTGATAGATGCCGCTTCTTTAGGGTCATCCGGCAGCAAACCATGCAAAGCATAGTCGGTGAGGGAAAATCGCCAATCTCTCGGTTCGAGATCCGTCGAGATGTTATAGACCTCTTTGGTTCTCAACATATGTTTAGAACAAATAAGGTGTCGAGTAGCTACTGTAAGGTGATACTTGGTATCAACTGGTAAGGCTAACGTTGTTACAAGTGCAGCCAGAGCATCGGCCCTAGTATTCTGGGATCGAGACACGTGACCGATGTAAAAGCCATCAAATAAATTCGTCATTTTGATGACTGCGTGATGATAAGGTACCAAATCTTCGTGACGGACCTCATACTCGCCTTTAACCTGATTGACAATCAGTTTTGAATCACCATAAACTTCAAGGTAGCGTACCGTCATTTCATGAGCGAGCTAAAGGCCAATGAGTAGAGCATTGTATTCTGCCACATTGTTGGAGCATGATTCCGTCAGAGACAATGCCCTAGGAAGGACATGATTTTGTGGTGAGATAAGTACAACCCTCACACCAGCAATGATCTTGCCTTTAGGGCCTATTCGTGATGCTCCATCGAAGAACATCTGCCATACTTCATCCTCTGAAGTAATATTAGATTCGAAGACCTCATCTGGAAGGAGCTCGTGAAGTTTTGAGCTTTCTAGAACCGGATGAGCAGCCAAGAAATCTGCAACTGTCTGGCCTTTGACCGCCTTCTGAGGAACAAAGAGCATATCATACTGAGACAAAAGGAGGGCCCATTTAGCTAACCTAGAATTCAGCGGTCCTGGTTTCATCATGAGAAGACGCAAAGGATTCACTCTGAAAATGACATGTATGGTTTGGCCGACCAAATAATGTCGCGTCTTCTGGATAGCAAAGACAAGGGCTAAGCGTTCCTTCTCAATAGGGTTATAGCGAGATTCCGCCCTTATCAGGGTCCTACTCAGATAGTAAATAGCCTGTTCGTGACCCTCATCGTCTTTTTGAGCAAGCAGAGCACCGAGAGAATGATCCATAGCTTTCACATAAAGCAGGAATGGTTTTCCTGATGTGGGAGCTACTAAGACTGGAGGTTTAGTGAGATATCTTTTGATATCTTCGTAAGCTTCTTGACAGGCTTGGTCCCATACAAAAGAGACACCCTTTTTCATGAGTTGGGTGAATGGTTACAGCGACCCGAGAGATTTGCGATGAATCT
Organism: Agave tequilana; assembly: GCA_038442645.1. Taxonomy (NCBI): domain Eukaryota; kingdom Viridiplantae; phylum Streptophyta; class Magnoliopsida; order Asparagales; family Asparagaceae; genus Agave; species Agave tequilana. The sequence goes on from JAVJIF010013183.1 coordinate 119,248, forward strand.
TCTGATATAAGCCAGTCTACTTTGTAGGCCCCTAAGTTCTTTGCGATTCTTAGGTGGATGCATGTTCTGAATGGTTTTGACTTTGTCTGGGTCAAGATGAATTCCCTTTGAGGTAACAATGAATCCTAGGAACTTGCCACTTGAAACCCCCAAGAAGGATTTTGTCGGATTCATCTTCAGTTGATGAGCCCGCATTATGTCGAACATCGTTCTCAAGTCGCGAAGGTGGTCATTCTTGTCGCAACTTTTGACAGCAATGTCGTCGATATAACATTCTATCGTCTTTCGGAGATGATCACGAAAGATTGTACTCATTGCCCGTTGATAAGTTGCTCCTACATTCTTTAATCCAAAGGGCATCACGGTATAGCAATACACCCCCAACGGTGTTCAGAATGAAGCGTGTTTCTCATCCCCTGGATACATCTTAATTTGGTTGTACCCTGAAAAGCCGTCCATGAAAGACATTCTTTCGAATCCGCAGGTATTGTCAGTCATGACCTCGGTGATGGGTAATGGGAATTCGTCTTTAGGACAAGCTGTATTAAGATAGCGGTAGTCGATACAGATTCATATTTTTCCATTCTTCTTGAGAATGGGAACGATGTTAGCAACCCAATCTGGATGTTGTTCCTCCCGTGTAAAACCAGATGCGATGAGCTTATGGACTTCAGCTTCAATAGTCTCCATAAGGTTCGGGCAAAATCGGCATTGTTGTTGCTTGATTGGCTTGGCGTCAGGCTTGATGTCCAGATGATGTATGGCTACTTGTGGATCAAGTCCGGGCATATCTTCGTAGTTCCATGCAAAGACATCGATATACTCCCTTACGAGTATCGTCAATTCTTTTTTCTCCGTAAGTGATAAGTTTTCACTTATAAAGATGGGTTTAGGGTGATTTTGACTACCGAAGTTAACCTGGATCACCTTGTCTTCAGTAGGTGGTTCACGTCGTTCGAATCACTTTTCCCACTGGAAATCCAATTGCTGAGCCCATGGTTCAACATCAGTAGCTTCTGCTGGCTCCAATTGGCTACTTGAAGTCATATTAACGGTGAGCTTCTCGAACATCATCCCCACACTGACATCCGACTCCCATTCGGAGGAAGAGGCAGAGCGTGATGGGATCGGTTTGTTATCTTTGGATTGAACCATTGTAGGCGGTGGAGGCATAACGTACCCCAACCCCTTGTGTGTGTTATCATAGTAATTCGCCGGTTTCCCTTTTGGCACGAAATTACGCAGAAAACCACGTCGTCCTTTTCTAAAATTCAGACCATTCTCATGTTGCAGGCTGTATCCCATTTTCTTCATCATATGCTGTGCTGATCGCGTATAATGGAAAAATTGCGGGGTGTCTGAGTCTGAACTCGAATTCGTGGCTGTAGACCTTTGCAGTTGGGCTCTACCGAATATTATTGGTGATTGACCCTTTCTGGATGGAGAAACCACTAAAACGGATCCTTCTATACATTCTACAGACGTACTTGATGTACTTGGTTTATGCAAGGGCATACGTAGAGAGCTATCCGTAACGGATTCAAACAATTCGACACTCACAAGATAATCAAAGGAAATATTGTCATTAATTACCCATTCGTTCTCATCTTCAGAAAGAGTATTACATTGAGGATTATTAAAAGTAGCTGGCGTGTCACCTTCAGACTCTGAATCTGCTTCATTGTCACTATCATCATTGTCAGGCAATGATTCTCTTGATGTTTCACTGACTTCCTGATATAGGAGAGCATCAGTAAAGTAGTTTTTCACTCCTTTGAATGGTTGTTTCTCAGCGAAGACAGTTTGTACTATTGCATCACCTTCAACATATTTGAAGCACTAGTGTAGAGTGGAGGGAACAATCCAATTAGCGTGGATCCAAGGTCTCCCTAGTAACAAGTTGTATGACGTGTCAGCGTCAATGACGTAGCACGTCACCTCTGATTTCAGGCTCCCGATTCGGCAACAGAGTCGAATCTTTCCAAGTGGATGACTGCTCCCTGCAATTAAAACCATATATTGTCGTAGTGGTTGCAGACAACTGATATAGTGGTATGCCAAGAAAATAGGGGAGCCTTTTGGGTATGATGCTGATGCAGACCCAGACCCTAGGTCAACCTGTACCCTTTCAATGCATGTCGAACCGATGTATCCGTGTAGTACAAAGGTCGATCGTGCTTATTATCTTTGAGAAGCATATCCTCAGCTGTGAAAGTAATAGCAGGTACTTTCGGTTATATATGATGGTATTCAGAGCAAGAGGGCAGAGTGTCACCCCTAGAAATTTCTGGCATATGTGTCAGAAATGATTCCGAGCTAGCCAGTGCATCCCTAAGTGCTTGTCTTGTCTCTTTCGAGAGACGAAGGAGCTCGTGTATGGTGATATGAGCTGGGATATTAGCCAGCTGGGCCAATATGTCAAAACAAAAAGGCATGTTAAGCCTTGGGCCTGAAGGCTTCTTCAGGAAAATGGTCAAACCAGACTTCTTTCTGCTTCTCTTTTCCCGTTGTCAGGAGCGGAGCCGGTGTGGGTATTTGTACTGACGTCGTCTGCTGTTGTGTCTCGTCAGTAACTTTCTCATACTGTTTTAAGTATGATTTTTCGGATCGAGTACCTGTCGGCTGAGGTATATCAGCCTACACTGTGCAAGCGTGCTTTTCCCCTTCAGAATCGCTAAGAGAAGCTGATGTGAGATTGCATCATCCGGCAAGATAGAGATAATATTGCAAGATTTGCCTTTTGACTTTAATTTCTTCGAATCCCATTGTTTGTCTTGGGCAAGGCCTGGGTGAATCCACATGATTTTCCCTGTTTCTAATGTCAAGGGAATAAGACCCTTACTCTCTTGAGTTTTGGCTGAAGGATGCCTTACTTCTAGCCGTACTTCAGGGATTAGGAAGGTCCCATCAGGTACTGTCACTTTTGGGGTTTTGCCAAACTCGAGGGTCACCATGTTTGCAGTGACTTTCTTTTGTTTTGATTTCAGAGTCAGAACTCCGGCGTCGACTAAAGCTTGAATTTTGTCCTTGAGGACAAAGCATTTATCAGTAGGATGATGAACCATCCTATGAAAGAGGCAATAGTTGGGATCGTTCGTGCGTCCCACTTCATTAGGGCACCGAGCATCCGGCAGCTTCAATTTATTCCCTTTGTGGAGTAAATAGAATATTGCGACCACCTGAGTAGTGTTTCAGAGGAAACTTAGACTCTTGATTATTGAAGCCGCTCTTCTTGGTCTTCGAATGAAGGTCTCCTGATAATTCAACGGACATAGTCTCTTTCCCTTGGCTTGGGAAGACTACGCTATGTCGCTGCGCCCCTTATTATTCATACCCCATTTGTCTTTAGGGGTAGATGGTTCGAACTTCTTAGCCGACTTTTCAGCTATCTCAGCTTGTTTGACTAGTGCCTTCCAGGTATGGGCTTTGACAGCCCCCATACGAATCTCCACTTGGTCCAGAAAGTTATGCCTGCATGTCTGCGAGAGCATGGGCAATGATATCCCTGCTGGGCACATCAGAGACAAGTTTCTGAACTGCTCAATGTAGTCACGAACGGATTCGCCCTTCCTCTGTATGGTAGAGAGGATTTTGTCCATGGTTACCTCGGTATCGTCCTCGTAAAAACGAGAAAGAAATCGAGTTTCTAAGTCGATCCAAGAATTGATAGAGCCTGGGGGAAGGCTTCGGAACCAGTCAAATGCTACTCCCTTCAAGGTGCCAATGAACAGTCTGGCCATAATAGCATTGTTATCTATAACGTTACCGGTCTGAGACCGGAAGTAATAGATGTGCTGGTTCGGCGAGCTCTTACCATCATACGTATGTAACATTGGTGGCTTGAATTTTGGTGGGTATGGTACTGAATCCCATTCCAAGGGGTAAGGACGGACTGCCCCTTCTTTCTTTAGTTCATCCCTCTGGGCTAGGGATGCGATTTGAGCTTGGATGCCTTTAAGAACTTCAACATCCATAGAAGAACTTTCCTTCGACTTCTCAGTCTTGGGTTGTTCATCATTATGATGTTCTTCCCCATTATAATTACTCCCGGTATCATTGTTATTCTGGTTAGTGAGGAGTTGGGCAAGCATCTGTTGAATGTTGTCTAAGGCTTCTTGCTGAGCCTTGGAGGTTTGTTCTTGAGCTTCCAACCGTCAACGGAAGTCATCATTATCGTTATCAGCCATATGCAACGACACTCTATCTGTTCGTATCGAGCTGACTGTTGCCGAAGAGGTATACCCACTGTCTTTGTCCACCTCATCAGACTATTGGAATAATCTTCTCATTGGTTCCGGTGAGGTTACTGTTGTAGAAGAGGTTGGCTGCTCATAACTATAGTGTATTGCGACCCTAGATCTAGTATTTCGAAAGACACCTTCTTCGCGCACCAAGACTTGGCCTGAGCCCGGGCTATAGTCCGGATCTGGAGAAATGAAGGGAGGAGAATTAGCACTACGCGGCGCTCGTCTGGCCCTATGCGGTTCACGTCCCCTTCCGATCATATTGACGGATGCAGAGGGCAGATCTGGTAGATTTCACGATACGCTCCTTTTGCAATGCTTCACAGGAGCTTGCACCAATAGTCGATCAAAGACTGACTGTCAGTTTGGAGGAGTGGCGGGGATTGGTCTTAGCCGGCAATGAACTGAGTGGATCGTCACCAACTGACATCCACTTGTTGACAATAGGAGGGAGAAGTTTGGAGTAATTCTGACTTCCGTTTGCTTGCTAAGAACTCTCGCAAGTCGGACCCAGCCGAGCTTAAGCGACTCAGCGCAGAGGCTCGGGTAGATCGCGCATTAATGCATTCAGGTAATTTTGACACCACCTTCTTGCTCGCAAGCTTTGGAAACGAAACACAGGATGATGTCTCGTCCTTCTTATCACCGCAGAGGTGATTGGCACTAGATAGTGCTTTAGCTCTAGCTTCGTGGCTAAGAACTTTGAGAGCATTCTTAGGTGCTGAAGCTGCATAAGCACCGTTATCAGCACCCAAGGATGATCCCTTAGCTCCGCTGCGAAGAGCGAACTTAGCGCTTGAGGAATTGGGGAGCGAAGCACACTGTGGCGCTTTGTTCGCCACCTTGTTGCGAAGGTGGTTAGCACTGCTAAGTGCTTTAGTTCCAGTCTGGCGGATGGGAACTTCGCGCGTACCCTGAGATACTGGCGCTATGCTTATCACGCCATCAGCAACTTCGCTCGTGAGAACGAGGTTGGCGCGGGGAGTTACTGCTCCTGAATTAGGCGAAGGCATAATTGCCGTTCTAGCCTCGCGGCTAATGACCTCGGCGAAGCGGGCAAGCATTTTGCCTTTGTCTTCACGTGACAGGCGAGCCTATGGCGTAGCTACGCCTGAAGCTTCACACGGAGCTCTCTGTTTTGGCCTCCACATCTGCCTTAGAAGGGGAGATTTAGGTTCGCAGGGAACCTGGCTAGCCTCGCGCGAGGCTGAGAGGAATTAGGAGGAGGCTCATTCTGGTTTCTGCTCCGAAACCTTGGCCATCAAGACCTTCCTATGCTTCCGTATGTGGAGCACTGGACTACCTTCAGAGAGCAGCTCTTCGAATTTTCCTTGGTCGAAATGAATGACCAGGTTTTCGAAGGTAACAGGCTTAGGATTCTGACCTTCGCATTGCGACACTGTCTTCTTGTTGCGCCAGAAGACTGAAGTCCCCAGCGGAGTCGCCATCTTATTTTTCATTGATTTTGCAAAGGGGAAAACTTACAAAAGAGATCGAGGAGCTAAATTACAAGTAATTGAAAAGAAAATACAGGTAGATCTCCTCTGAGATTTCTGAGAAAATGTGCCGGTAGGAATCTGATCAGTGCGCGACCACTTTATCCCTTTGACGATACGATCGGTCAGACGATCGAACTGCCTCCTAATAGGACTCCCTTCTCGCTTGGTTCGGGGAATTGGAGAACAGAGGATCGGTAGAGCCCTCTTGCTGCTTCTCGAGCCAATCTCCTCCTTCCCCTTGCCCGTCTCTGGCAGGCTATTTATAAGGGGGAACAGGGATATAATCGTCCTTTAAATCTAAAAATAGATTGAATCAATCTGTTTTGCATCCGGAAAGTAGCCTTGTTGCGAGGCCAAAAACAGTTTCTGCGAAGCTAGGAATAGCATGTAGCGCCAATCCCTTGATTCGCTCTGCTAAATGAGGGATACTCCCTTGATCCTCTCTAGTTAATTGAGAGATCTCCCCTGATCTTCTTACCTGATTGGGAGAGTCAAAAGATCATGACAGGCAACTGCCAAATTTAATTTCAATCAACATGATTTCATCTGGAGATTTGATTAGTAAAATGACTATAAAGGACTCGCAACAGAGTCGTTGCATTGAGCTCATAGCGGAGCTGGGAGAAGCTTCTGGTGAAGCTAGAAGAAAGCTCTCAGCGGAGGTAGATAAAACTTGTGGCGAAGCTACTAGTCAACCTTTTGCGCGGCTGCGTGAAGCTTCGAGCGAATCTATCTTTCTGCGGAGTTAACTGAGCATTCCCATGCGAAGCTGTAAGTTAGCTCGCAGCGAGGCTATGAAGGAGCTTCCTGCGATGCTAAGCAACTTTGGTTTCTCATGCGAGACTTATCTCGTGGGTTCGTGCGAGACTAAGTGTTGAGCTAACTCAGTGTCTCTGGACCTACTTGGGCCTTCTCACGGGATTTTAAGGACGATCTTGGCTTACTGTCTGCTTCACTGGATCAGTAGAGTCCAAGTTATTAATTCGTCCCTTTGAGATGGGTGAAGAACTGGTCGTCAGCTTGTCTGCCACTTGTCTTTTATAGATGTCAACAAGTTAGACATCGTTCAGGCCAGTTAGGAATCTTGTCTTTTTTAGCGTGTCAACAATTATATCATCGTTCGCATGATGGAATCTTACTCTGCTACCTTTTATACAAAGAGGCATAGGAGGCACTCAGGGGACCTCAAGGCGATATGTGCGGAGCTCACCAACCCGGACCCAAGCTCTGAGACTAGCTTCGATGACTTGGCTACTATTAACCAAAGATGATCCCTGGCCCCATCACCAATGCCAAGCGATGTCATGCCTGTCAGATCTATGGTGACTTCATCCATCAAGCACCGGGACATCTTCAGCCAACGTCTTCTTCATGGATATTTGAGATGTGGGAAAAGGATGTTATAGGACCCATCAGCCCTCCAACATCTAAAGGATATCGCTTCATCTTGGTCATAACTAACTACTTCTCTAAGTGGATGTAAGTTGTTCCCTTGAAGGACGTAGAGACATCAAATGTGATCAAATTCATCAAGCATCACATACTCTATCACTTTGGTGTACCCCGACGAATTATCCACGACAATGGATCCCAATTCGTTAGCAAAGCATTTCAGAGATTCTGTAACAAGTTCAGGATCCAAAGTGTGTCTTCAACAACATACTATCTAACTCCCAACGGTCTTGCAGAAGCTTTTAATAAAACTATTGGAAAGCTTCTCAAGAAGTTCGTCTCAAAAAGCCAACACAACTTGGAAGACAAATTAGGTGAATGCCTCTGGGCCTATCACACAACTGTGAGAACCCTGACAAAGGCTACATGATCGTTGAAAAGCATTGTGCAAAAATGGGTAAAAAGTGAGTGAATAGTTTTGTAGCTTTCTCGATTCTACCATAATAGCAAAGTGGCTATACGGGTCGTATCCACAAGAAGAGGAGGCGATAAAAGCGTGATGTGTGATTTTTTTAATCATTTTAAAGTTTCTCTTTGTTTTCAGAATGAATAAAAAAAGAAAGATTGTAAAAGTGCTTGGAGTGATTTGGTTTTTGAAACATGACTTGTGTTTTAGAGATGGAAAAGATACATGGCTAACCTTCTACTAAGTGCTCCACTAACCTCTAGTTTCTTGAAGACATAGACTCACAATGGATCATAGGCAATCACAAACCTTGTGTGCAAGAACTTTTCACGTGGTAGATCGAATGATAGTTCCTCCCATCACCTTGCTTTAAACAGCAAAATTTGAACATTCCTCCATCAAGATCCAAGTGAAGGCGAGTATGGAGGAAGAAACAAGTGCACTATTGGTGTCGGGAAGGAGGAATAGGAGTTCCATTAACTTACAAAAATAAGTAGAGTAAACAAATTCTATAAATCATTAAAAACTTGTGAGTTAAGCATGAAGTATGAAAGTGAGTCTACTTGTTAGTAAGTTAGAGTTAGAACCCTCATCGTAAGATATCATAACTCTTATTTGCACAAGGCTTCTTTGATACTTATTGATTCGTATGGCTTATTCAATCAAGTTACTAGAGATTAGTGTGTTAGTAGTTAGTTAGCCATACTATAAAAAAGTTAGTTAGACATGGTAAATGAAAACAAAAGAGGAGATACAAGAAAAGTAAACATGCTATGCTAAATGCAAGTAAATTAAAGCAAGTAAAGATAAGAAATAAGAAGAAGAAGAAGTAGTAGACTTGTATTTGATTGTTACCTTCAAGATACAACCTTACTCTCTCTAATTTCTAGTCTAGAAGCTAAGAAGAAGAAAAGAAATACAAGAAAACTAAAGAAACTCCTAAAATAAAATAATATAAGCTCTCTAACACTGAATATCTTCTCCTCTGGTGATCCAGAAGGTATTTATAGGCACCAGAGTATGGGGGAAAGAGAGGGGGCATGGCCTCAGACGCTTGGCCATTCTGGTGCCAGTCTGCCAGCGTCGAAGTCTGCAAACTGGTTGCGACATGTTAGGCATGTAAGTGCATTTATTGTTCTGTCTTCTTTTCCTAGCAGCAACAGATTGGGCTTCAAGTGTTGGGCTTCTTCTTGGTTCTAAAAATCCTCAATTATATTGGAGTTTTGAGCCTCTTCTTCACTTCAAGTCATGGATCTAGAAACAAGGAGAAGAACGCATTAATAAGCAGAATTTTACTAAGATAAATGTGAAAATGTGATGAAAAATATGCAAATATAAATGATAATCACACCTCACACTTATCTTTTGCTTATCCCTGAGCAAAACAAAAGAAACTACTAGCATAAAAAAGTTTATTACACCACTTTCAAAGATGACGCATTTACACTGAGCGTGTGCAACAAGCCTTAAAACCTTTAAGTTTCCCCTAGAGGAGTTTTGTTTCCTAAAAATTTTCAGCGGATTACACGCACAAAATTCAAGAAAAGAATGAAAATGTTAGTTATTTTTTAAAAATTCTTCTTAAAGTTAAAAAAGGCTTTTTAATCACTTTAGTAAAAATAGCTAAATAATTATAAGCATTAAGTCTAACCTTTATTAGTCCTTCCTATACTTTGGTCTTCATTTAAGAATATGATTTTTGTTTAAATTTAAGATAAATTTTGTTCTTCAAACTCATTCATTTATTTAGCCTTAATTAATATGCATTATGTGAAGTGTGATTTCCTTGGAATGTTTTTCAACTCAAACGCTAATACCACAAAATTTATTAGTTTTATTTATGTATCATTTTTGCTCTTAATTTTCTTAAGCTTTCTAATTTACTTGTGTAACGAGTTTTTAACTGATGATTCCCAAAGCAGGCGGTCTTAGGGCACCTGGTGAGAAAACACCCTTTAAGTTAAATACTCAAGTAAATTAGGCCACAAAACTAAGGTTTATTTTCTTTAGACGTGAATAATCATGCTTCTTGAGGCTTAATAATCTAACTTAATTGGGTTTATTAATTATATATCATTTTTTTCTTTTTTTTAGTGTGGCACTTAGAGTCTTTGTCTATAAATTTCAAGAGTGTGTGTAGCAGTGCATATTTACTAAGGCAAAACTAAAGAAATGAGTTGTTTTTCTAATTCCTCCTAAACTATCAATCCAACCAATATTCTTTTATTTAGGCTAAAGTAGAGAATTTTTAACTTGAGTTTTCTTAATCCTTATATCTATTCTGTATTTTTACAAAAGACTATTAAAATTTCTTTAGTACTTAAAAAAAAATTTGAAAAAAGGAAGAAAAAGAAATACTAAAAATGAAAAAAAGAAATACTAAAAATGAAATTGAACAAAGAAATCCAATGTTAGTACCCCTCCCCCACACCTATCTAATGCATTGTCCTCAATGGATGATATGCGAATGCAAATGCAATAAACAGGTGTAAGGAATGATATACAAAGAATTATGATAATTTATAAAAAGCTCCTAATTTTTATTTTTATTTACACAACTTTTTTATTTTTTATTTCATTTTCATTTGTGGTTTGTGGTGGACATGATCACTTGTATGATGGGTCCAAAAGACCCATGACATTTTTCTCTTGTGACTCAGGTTCAATGGTTAGAAATGGCTTTAGTTTTTACCCATTCACTTTTAATTTCTCACCCCTCTTTGGATCAAAAATTACTATTGCACCGTGTGGAGAAATTGTATGTACAGTGAACGGTCCCGACTAACGAGTTTTTAGTTTACCTTCGAAGATGTGAAGTCTCGTAGAGCAGAACTTTTGCCCAGGGACAAAATTTGATCGTCGGAAAGCGTTGCACAAAAATAGATAAAAAGTAAGTGAATGATGCTGTAGCTTTCTCGATTCTACCGTAAGAGCAAAGTGGCTATACGGGTCGTATCCACAATGAGGGGTGGTGATAAAAGCGTGATGTATGGTTTTTTATTCGTTTTAAAGTTTCTCTTTGTTTCAAGAATGTATAGAAAGAAAAACAAGAAAGATTGTAGAAGTGTTTGGAGTGATTTGGTTGTTGGAAACGTGATTTGTGTTTTAGAGTGGAAAAGATGCATGGCTAACTTTCTACTAAGTGCTACCACTAACCTCTAACTTTTTGAAGATATAACCTCACAATGGATCATAGGCAATCACAAATATTGTGTGCAAGAATTTTTCACGTGGTAGAACGAATGAAAGTTCCTCCCATCACCTTACTTCACACGGCAAAACTTGAACATTCTCCATCAAGATCCATTAAAGGTGAGCATGGTGAAGAATCAAGTGCATTTTGGTGTCGGTAAGGTGGAATGGGAGTTCCACTAACTTACAAAAATGAGTAGAGTTACTCATCGTAAGATATCATAACTCTTATTTGTGCAAGGCTTATTTGATACTTATTGATTCATGTGGGTTGTTCAATCAAGTTACTAGAGATTAGTGGGTTAGTAGTTAGTTAGCCATGCTATAAAGAAGTTAGTTAGACATGGTAAATGAAAGCAAAAGAGAAGATACAAGGAAAGTAAACATGCTATACTAAATGCAAGTAAATTAAAGCAAGTAAAGACAAGAAACAAGAAGAAGAAGAAGTAGATTTGTATTTGATTGTCACCTACAAGGTGCAACTCTCTCACTCTCTCTAATTTCTCGTCTAAAGCTAAGAACAAGGAAAGAAATACAAGAAAACTAAAGAAACTCCTAAAACAAAATCACATAAGCTCTCTAACACTGAATATCGTCTCCTCTGGTGATCCATGGGGGTATTTATAAGCACCAGAGTATGGGGAAGGAGAGGGGCATGGCTCAGACGCTAGCAAACTGGCGCCAGGATGGCCGCGTTTTCGCGGCCATTCTGGCGCCAGTCTGCCAGCGCCGAAGCATGCAGACTGATGGCAACATATTGGGCATGTCGGTGCATTATCGTGCTGTCTTCTTCTCGCAACAGCAGCAGATTGGGCTTCAAGGTGGGCTTCTTCTTGACTCTAAAAATCCTCAAATATAATAGAGTTTGGGCCTCTTGTTCATTTCAAGCCATGGACCTAGAAACAAGGAGGAGAATCCATTAATAAATAGAATTTTATTAAGATAAATGTGAAAATATGATGAAAAATATGCAAATATAAATACTAATCACTACATCATTCTCCATGGTGTATGAATGTGAAGTCGTACTACCGCTGGAAGTTCAGATTCTATTTCTGCACATTGCTTTGACAACAAAGATGACAGACGAGAAGAAGCATCGATTCGACTCCAGGATTTAGAAGCTTTGGACGACAAAACATCTGCAAGCTCAATAACAAATCGAGCTCGATCAAGCTCCAATTTCAGATCCTTCAATAAGAAAGTCAGAGGAATGAATTTCAAGAAAGGCGACTTATCTTAGCTGTTAGAAGACCCATGGTTATGATGCATACGACAAAAGAAAAATTCTAACCTAAATGGGAAGGACCAATTATAGTAGAGTCAGTGTACTCAAATGGAGCACACCGACTATAAATCCGGACGGTAATAGGCTCATGATGTCGGTCGATCAATGACAGATTCTTGAAGAAGTACTATCCTTAAAGGGATACTACCTATAATTAAGTTAACATTAAACCCTGATCATCAATACGACTTCACCTAACCATTCTATTTCCAACATGGAATTAAGCAATCTAGTGAAAATAATCTCTCTCTCTTCAACACGAGCATAATAGTCTTCATCAATCGATGGCTGCTCATCCAACTATGCAACACCTAATCAAATAACCTCATCAAGAGATGTCTTTCTTCATCTCCAAAATTGGTTGCATAAGCAAAGGCAAGATCTTATTGAACAACGGGCAATCAGAAACTTCCGGTCTTATCAGTGAACTGCTGAAGCGCCGCCATTCTTGAGAAGTCCTATTCCTCACTTGAACAACAATTTCATTAAACTGATGTCCATGATTCTCTTCAGGAATAGCATAAAGTGGAGTGTGGGATAACTTTCTCGCTGGAGTTCTAATCGGCACATAAGAAGCTGATTAAGAAGTGCCGAACAACTTCCTCACTGGAATTCTAATCAGCATATAAGAAGATTGTTCAAATCCTCATGAAATTCTCAATAACATGTTAATATCACCTCTGACATTTTCCACAAAAAATGGTGCCTCTTCGGAAAAAACTCACGAAGTTTATTCCTACTTCTTTGATTCCAACGAGATTTTAGAAGTTATCTATGGAATGAAAACCCAAAGTACACCATGTTACTTAAAATAACAAAAATAATCTAACGACTCTGACGTCTAAAGGATAGAGGAATAGGTGACTTTTAAAACAAATAAAAAATCCTATATAACTCATCATGCTGAGGGAATAGCATGACTAGCCAAACTCAAATGATAGTTGGTAAAGGCATACCAAATCCATTGATAGTTGAGAGTTTGCGAAAAATTCTAAAAGACTGATTCTGCCTTCCCCTCCCAAATCACTTACCTATTCCCGTCTATGGAATGGTAGGATCACAAAAAGCTGTAATTATTTCCATGAAATAATCACACTTCGAAACCTGTCATGTTAACGCTATACTTCTGCAACAAAACCAGTATATCCCCAGCAGCAGGAAAAATTTCAACTTGTCAATTCTCTTCATAGAATGACGAATCCAATAAAATGGTCAAATCGCAAAATTTCTGGCCAAGTTAAATACTACACCTCTGAACAAAATTATCATATCGCTATACAAATCCTGGTTAAGTTAATATTACACCTATAGTAGTAATTCTCTCAATTTTCTGACGGAAATGAGACATTCAATGCTAAGTTAAATATCACACTCTAACATCCATTCATTGTTAAGGAAATATAATACCTATATAATGATCTTCCCTGAGTTTTCTCATGAAACTGAGATGTTCATGCTAAGTTTATATCATAACTCTAGCATTCATCCATTGTTAAGTTAACACTAAACCTATAATGGTGATATTCTTAGTTTTCCAAAAAGAAACGAAATCTTCTGATGCTAAGCTAAACATCATACCTTTAGCATACATCCTTTCAAGTTAATATCATATCTCTAACAATTCAATTTGCTCAAATTGTAAATCCAAACCGACACATTAACATACACTTCTGACGGTAAAAATTTTCATAAACCTAGTGAATCAAACTCCAATTATCTCATCAATAGAATAGCAAGTCCACACAAATTCGTTCAATCACAGATTCAACCCTGTTAAATTAACATCACACCTCTGACAAACCCTCTCAAATCTTATATGAATTACCAACTTTGATTGCTACATTAATCGTAACTCTAGCAATCAAACTCAATCGCTTTGTGTCTGATTTTCAAACACAAAAGAAAAAATAAAGACGAGATGAATGCCAAATAATCACTTTTATTATTCATATCAAAATGATGAAAGTGATACAAACACTCTCTTATTTGATAGGTTGAGTGTTACAAAAAGAAGAAATAAAAAGTTAATCCTCTCAGCAAGAGACTTATTCGGTTCTTGAGATGTTGAATATCTTTTCGTCGAGCCTTCTCAACCTTAGCCAAAGCTTGGGCCCTCAATCCTCTTCTGACAAAAGCTTCTTTACAGTAAGCTGCGTCTGAGGGGATTCCAATTTGGAGGAGTGTGAACAGTGAGCTCCTGCTGCATATGATTCTGGAGGTCCGAGCTCCTCCACCTTCTTCTTCTCGTTAGCAAGCTTCTGCCCGTGTCTTGAATAAGGCTTGTGCCTTAAAAATCGTCGCTCGAGCACTTGCTATGACACCCTCTGCGGTCTTGATAACGATCTCAAATCGATGAGACCTTTCAGATTCTGATAGCTAGCCTTAGATTATCAAGATGATGAACTCCTTACAGTCTCTCTGAAGGCAGTTCCGTCTCTGGAGCAACTACTTGCATCTCCTCTTCCATCATATAGGATAATTTGCTAGCAACAGAAGGAGCAAGTCATGGCTAAAATTATAGTCGTCCCCTCATACGACAAAGACAATACTTGAACTGAGGGAGCCTCAATAATTAGAGCTTTGCCACCAATCGACAGTTGGGCTACATTTAGGTTCAGGGCGGCATCATAACGCTTGGAAAAACTCGACTCATCTGTACTCCTTCTGAAGGCATCAAAGATGTGATGGAACTTCTAGTTGAGGTGGGTCATCAATTTCCACCCTCTCCATCTCCTCCATGGCCCTTGACTTCTCTGCGGCTACAGTTTACCCTACCATCGAGTTTCTTACACAACTTCTTTCCCTACTGAAACTGCAGGCCTCTACTAGCTGACTCTTAATGAATGGAGAGGCCAGCTCTTCCTCTTTCTCAGAATCTTCATTACCTGAAAGGATCATCTCAAGGCCCATTTTAACCTAGAAACTCTGTGATGGAACTTCAGCTTCGGACCTTTTCGTGCCTTCTTCCGACTTGAGTCACCTTCAGAGGAGGATGATCGGGTATGCTTCACTACAACTTAGTGAGATTTTCTAGCAAAATTCCTTAGTGGTTTCTGTATCATGTTCTGATTCTTGAGCTACTTATATTTGCCAACCTCTTTCTCAGCCCTAATATTCATTCATCGCGCATCCAGGAAGCCTTGGGACCTTTCTGGGCATTATATACGGATTTGATAGACTTGATGCATGAGGTATTTATTCTGAAATTAGGCACCATATTGGCAATGATGTACTACATACAGAAGCTGAGATTCATGTATTAGTTGGCGCCTTTGAGAGAGACTAAAGAGTGCCCCTGTCCCTCAGCTGAACTGTAGGACCATGCCTTCAAATAGATTCCGCTAAAGCGAAGGTTCGCATTGGATTCCTGATGTATAATGATCGCATCCGAATTGCCTGGCAAACCGACTTGGCTAAAGAGTCCTATCTGCATGCATTACCTTGTCGCAAGACAGATATCTAGGCTGTATGTTAATAACACCAAAAGATCCCAGAAGACAGAGTGGTGAATCCGTCTAAATCTGCAAAGTCCAAGAATTTATCCCCATAAGAAGCGTCGCAGATTTCGGGGAAACACCTGGCAAGCTGGTAGTTGATTTACTCAGAATAGTTTCCAGATGAAAAACATATAATAGTGGGTCCAATTCGAGTTCCCCAGCCTCTGCACGAAGGGCAAGAAATATTCTGACGCCAGCATCGCTGTCATCATAATGAGCAATGCATGACATAACAGGCCATCAGATATGTGTATGACGGCAAATCTAGGGTGGGGTGTTTTAATTTGGGGCTTGCCATTTTAATCCATGAGCGGGTGCCTCTTCATCCACAAGAGCCTCCACCTGACAGAAGCTTCTCATCAGCACCTGCAACCTACTTGAATGCAACCTGCCATTGCTGGGAGAAGGGCAATAGATCAACCATGCGCCAACAAAACTGCTGAATACCATGTCGACATAACTACTTTATATGGGAGTGTTGGGACCAAACATCGTTTAAACCAAACCATAAGGAAGCCCACCAGTAAAGCTTTGTCAGAAATCGGGACCTGGCTAATGATGAAAATTTCAAAAACTACATCTGGTTTGATGGTGTTTCTCATTAGACTCCATGGTGTATGAGCGGTGGACGCACTGATTCTTTCTTCAATCTCTTCATTAGTGTTTGGTGCCAAGCGAGTTACTGGGCCAATATGCTCATTTAGACATGGAAAAGATAGCTTGCCCATGCCATTTGTCTAATTCCCCAGACCTCCATCCGGTGTCTATGCACAAATATGAAAGTGACACAGCACATCCAATAGGTCTCATAGACCAAAAGATCATCCTTCTCGGTAGGTGCAGCTCCTTTATAGAAGGACATATTCCTCATAAGGATGTTCCCCTTCACCAGCCCTAAGATCATGCATCTCATGCAAGGCTAACCCCATCTCTCTGACAGGAGTGAAGAACGTACACGTTCTGAATTATAACGCTCCAAGACGACATAGAAGTGATGATGCTTTATGGGATAACATGCATGACGGCCCTGATGGCCCTATATAAACCGTTGCCATAACAAGTCTTCAAAGTGCAAGAGAGAAGCTCACCATCCTGACACCATTGCTTCTCTGTAGAGTGAATTATCTACATCGAACGGAATTCATCAGAGGGAAATTACCCTTCGCAGCTATAAACTAATTGATAAAGGTAGTTGCTCGCTGAGGAGTTTTCCTGTCGGATACTCATCTTTGACTAGCCCGGGTTGTAATCTGATTCCTCTTACCATGGCTATATGTGTAAGCGGCTTTGTACCAATCTTTCTCGAAGAAACGCCCGATAAAGACTTGGCCAGCTCTCAATCCATCAGTTGGCATACAAACACGTGCTGCAAATATGACAAAGGAAACATCCGCTCATGCTGGGGAGAAAGAACCTCTGGTCTTAATTTGACGAAGCCATTTGTAATGCTTTCATACAAAACTTCCTCGACTTCATGAGTCGAATCACCAAAGAAAAAGTCTGGCTTTTTAGATAGTACGGGAGCTGATTCAAACTGCTCGTCTGAGAGAAGTCCCTGAGAGTCAACATGATTTTACCTGCTCAGCTGGTCTGTAAATCCCGGTTCTTCCCAGTAAACACTGGAGCAATCTTTCGGAGGTGAAAGCGATGTCGGGTATGCACAACCCATGTGCAAAAGTGACATTTTTGGATAGAGGATCAGAGGACTACCTCACTGTAAAAAGAACACAGAATCAAAATTATGAAAATATTGGAAAACACACTAAGTGTGAAATTCCAAAAGCAGGGCCCAACACAGGAGTCCCGCATCAATGACTGAATGCGAGACTTATTATATGAAGCCCGCGTCTGAATTTCACACATGAAAAGTTGAAAATTTTCTGGGTCTTGAGACTCAAACGTGAGTCTTATAAATGTGACTCGCATTCAGAAGTCTCAAGATGCAGAGCTTGCCAAACACGCATTAGTTCATAAACGCGAAGGCCACATTGACAAGTCAAAAGATATGAGGATTATCAAATTCGCGTTTCTGCTCATCAACATAAGAATGACGTTTATAAATCAAATACGGCTGTGAGCCTCGCATGACTGATAAACTTCAGCAGAAGTTTCAAAACATCAAAAGGAAGTTAAGATGCAAAGCTCTTCGTATTTCCCAATAATGGCGAAAGACTTTTTGCTTACCAGAAATAGGGGTCTCCTGACGAGGAGAACCACCTACGGTGGTCGGCGCAGCGGCGACGCTTGAAGAAGCAATGGTCTGCTTGCTTTTTGGGGCCATGTCCATGGTGAAGATCTTTGAATAAAATGGAAGAAAAGCTCGAGACTGTTTTGGTTCTATGAAAAGCTTAAAAGCTCTGAACAACTCAATCGCGAGTTCAGATTGAAGAAGACAGTAAATGATGACTGTTGAAAAAAACCTCTAGTCTTTTTATAGACTTTTAATGATCGAGATGCGCGGCGCGTATCTCGAGTTCAATTAAAGCTAGACATGAATCCATGCAATGCTCGCGTTGAAATGCATTCAACACGAGGCTCGCGCCAGAAGCAACAACGCAAACCCGTATTTCATGAGAGTCGCGTTTCAAGCCAGATGAGAGTTCATCTCAATGACAGATAAAAGTCACATCTTCAACTAATGAGCGAGAGCCACATCTTCTTTTCCAACATATAAGTATGTCCCTGCTTCTACAATCAGTTTAACCGTTACACTGGCAAAGATAATGATAACTCTATTAGTTCAACAGTACACCGACAATCAAATCAGAGCTTAGATAAGATTTAGATTGTGTATCTAGATAACAATGATCACCCCTGGAAGCTTAAAGTAGTTCAATGGTACACTCTCGAAGGCCTGAACCTAGATAAGATCAAGCTCAAGACATCGCAAAAAAGATTGAAAGTTCAATCATAGGAGTCCAGAGCAATGTGAAGTCCAAAATATCCCAAAATCTGTCCCAGTCTTTCGCGGAGTTTCAAAAACTTTGAAGAGGGTCTTGTAGACTATCTAAAAAATCACAAAAGACAAGTCCTCAGATGCAAACTTCCCACAAGTGAAGTTGCATTTCAATGCACACGCGGACCCCAGCTGTCTAGCATCTCAACTCAAACACGGTGCTCAGCCAGATTCGCGTTCCAACTCAATAGAGCTCAATCAAGTCCGCACTCTAGTTCAAACACGGAGCTTAGCCAAGCTCGTGTTCAGTTCAAAGCAAAGATCAACCAGATCTGCGTCTCAACTTAAACACGGAATCTCAGCCACATCTGCGTCTCAATTCAAAGGCGAGCCTGCGAGCTCCGCGTTTCAATAATAGAATAGAACTGTGAGGGTCATGTTTCTGTTGCAACAGCCTCATTACTAGGTCAATTAACACTCATAAAATATGTGGAGTTAATCCCATTATGAAGAGATTTTAAGAAAAAAATTTACTCCTGAACACCGTTATAAATAGCTATGAAAGCTATTGAAAAGGGGGGCTTTTTAGAAGGAGCAAAAACAATACAAAGTTCAGAAACTTTGAGCATTCAGAAAGAAAGAAATTCTTCTTTAAAGGAGAACTCCAAGACTTGAAGTATCCAAGTGGAGTTATTTTGCATCCTCAAAACGGTCTAAGAGAACCTTGTCGTTCTGCCAGTCAACGGAGAACACGAAGAACCCAGCTTAAACAAAAGAGAGAGTCAAATATCCTCCCATCTTTATAATCGGATTACATCTGTTGTAATTTTTTTATAATTAATAATAATTTTACTTCGCATTTTCAACGAAACAGGGAAAAGCTTAGAAAGAGCTTATTCTACACCAATTATTTTGCACCGGATTGGTCAAAACTATTGAAATCATGTGTGACGCTTCAGATTTTGCCATAGATGTTGTCTTTGGACGGCTCATTGATAATAAGAGCACGTGAATTATTACTCAAGTAGGACTCTCAAAGATGCGCAATTGAACTATACTACAGCTGAGAAGGAATTCTTCGCGGTGGTATTGCATTAGAGAAATTTCATCCCTGCCTACTTAGATCTAAAACCAAAATTTTCAACGATCATTCTGCGCTGAATACCTCATGATGAAGAAGGATGCCAAGACACGACTAATCATTGGATCTCCTTCTATAAGAATTCGATCTCGAGATTCTAGGTGAGAAAGGCATAGAAAATGTTGTGCTGACCATTTTCGGTATCCCAAGTTACTCATGTAAAGAATTGCCATTAATAATGACTTTCTTAATGAACAACTCTTGGTGCCTTTAGGGAACCTTAGTTTACGATATAGAAACTACTTAGTCACAACCCAAACTCCTTCTCCTGGTCGAAACAAGAGATATACCGGTTCTTATCTCAAGTCCAGTATTTTTTTTGGGAGGAACCGTATCTTTTAAGTACTGTTTCGACCAAAGCATTAGTAGATGCATTCCCGATGAGAAAAATTAAGAGTGTTCTGTTCTTTTGCCACGAGCTTGCATGCGGTGACACTTGGTCTCCACAATTATACTAAAAAAGTGCCAGAAAGTGAGTTTTTTTTGCCCATTTTGTTCAAAGATGCCTATGAATTTGGCAAAAACGTTCTCTAAATGCCAAATGGTAGAAAGATCTCGAAACGAAATATAATGCTCCTCAAGCCAATTCTAAAAATAGAACTTTTGATGTTTGGGGCGTTAACTTCATGGGTTTTTTCCTAACTCATTTGGAAAAACCCATATAAATTGGTTGCTTGGATTATATGTCAAATAGGTAGAAGCCATTCCTAGCAAGACTAATGACGACAAGATATTATCAAGTTCTTGAAAGAGAATATTTTCTCGCGCTTTGATCAAGCTATAATTAGCGACAATGGCAGTTACTTCTACAATAGAACTTTGAAGCTCTTATACGAAAAAATGTCATAACACACAAATTATCCACACCTTATCTCCCTCAAGCCCTTAGGCAGGTAGAAGTCTCCAAATAAACAATTAAACTTATTTGAAGAAGATTGTAAGTCAACACTAGAAAGATTGGTCTACCAAACTTGTAGATGCCTTTGGACCTACATGACCACTTTAAAAATGATTCTAGGGATGTCT